>SZWC01000173.1:542286-556049 GCA_023375785.1 Penium margaritaceum | reverse complement strand
GATATAGATATAGATGTAGATATAGATATAGATATAGATATAGATATAGATATAGATATAGATATAGATATAGATATAGATATAGATATAGATATAGATATAGATATCGATATAGATATAGATATAGATGTAGATGTAGCTATAGATGTAGATATAGATACGGATATAGATATGGATATACATATAGATATGGATAAACATATGGATATAGATATAGATATAGATATAGATATAGATATAGATATAGATATAGATATAGATATATATGTAGATATAGATATAGATATACATATGAATATAGATATGGATATAGATATAGATGTAGATATAGATATAGACATAGATATAGATGTAGATGTAGCTATAGATGTAGATATAGATACGGATATGGATATGGATATACATATACATATGGATATGGGTATGGATATGGATATGGACATGGATATGGATATGGATATGGATATGTTTATATACATATAGGTAAACAAAATTCACTACTTTACATCATTTTTTTGTTTCTTACACCAGCTATGTCTTCCTATATCACATCCAATAAAAAAACCACAAAAATCATCTTCATTCTTGCTTCACGATAGATGCATGAATAATGATCCATTCAAAACCTTCACAAAATTTTCACAAAATCTTTCACGTTTAATCTTTCATGAAATATCCAAATTTATTGTTCAATTATGTTACCTTTAGTTTTCATTCATTTATGCATACGGAATTCCTCTTTCTTGTCATTCCAATTGTTATTGCTTTATTGATTATGTATACTATGTAACCCATTGCACCCTTGTGTGCAACTTTCCACTTGTTTTCTTTTCCGTTTCTAAACCAGGTCAAAATCGTAGGAATGTGTTTTTTTCCCCATGGTTATAACTCCAGTATCCCCGCATGCTGTGTTCAATTGACCACTAATCCACGGTTTAAACTTAATTATTCCATTTCAAGATAATTTTTTGCTTATATCTGTTTTGGATGACGTCCCATATGTTATCACAAGCCTCTTGCTTCTAGTTCAAGGTTTTACAATCCCGCTACTTCACAACATTCTCCATCATATCTCCTCGCCCGAAATTTCTAAGACTATCCCAATCTCTCAACTCCCTTTTCTGCTTCTACAAATGGTGGCATATGCACATGTTAGCGAGGGAAGTGCTCGTTTTGGTCTGAATGGAGCTATGGTTGATTTATGTGCGACACCAAGTGGACATAAATGTTTTCCAGTGGGCGGGGCTTTTTTATAAAAATTTTGCACGTTTCTTCAGCTGAAAACGGCTTCAGCCACTTGGGTTTAAGCTTCGCGTGTTTCTGCCATAAAAAACTCTACTATTCAAGCATCTGAGTATGGTACAAGCTCCCACGTGGTGTTTGGTGTCCATAAGATGCTTTTGGATCGCTCGCTTCACCGCGCACTTAGTCTTTGCAAATGTGTCGCGAGTCTCTTTCCTTACATTTTGGGAGTGTCGCTCCTACATGTTTTTGGCTTTTATGTTACTCAAAAGCTACAAATATTTCAATACTTCGGGCGTTCATTCTTAAACCAGTAACATGGTGTTTTCCAGGGCTACGGTGGTCGCCGAGTTGTAAGTGAGCTTGGCAATTGGTACCCTGATCGGCTAGTCATTTCCACGTGGCCCACATAGCGTTTACTCATGTTGTATGGGCATCTTGCTGGTACGCTCGGTCTTTCCATCACTACAAGGATGGGAGGCCGTTGCTCGTTGGACATGAGCAATGTAACGACTCATAAGCTTCTGCGAAAACCTATTTGTGAATCTTTCAAGTTGAATCATGGTCGACCACCGTCGCTGTGTTGCTGCTCTGAAAGATCTTTCGTGACTCAATCAAACATGCCAATGGCACCAATGCCGCCCGCAAATGGATTTGCCAACAGTAAAACTGGTGTAGAGTTTGGAGCATTGCTACAAGAGTTTGGAGCTTCTTGTTTGCCAGCTTTTCAATTAGAATATGTGCGACTTTACATAGGTGCATAAGTTGCGGCGTCACCTCTTTCCAAACTAGTACAAGTACTCGCAAAACCCAAAAACACCTGGATATGAAAACGTTCATGGGTGTTGACCAATTGGCGACATCCTTCGTTTTAGAACTCTACTACATATGATGTGATGCCAGATCTTGATTGAATGGAGACAGAATTCACACTTCGCAATGTTTTTTGCAAATATCCTCTCTTCGTAGGGTCTCGATATCTCTTTCAAATGCTTCCACCATGTTCCTCTAGCACGGAGGTGTACAACAAGATTTCATTGGGATGCGTAGCATATTTGTTGCAAAGGCATCAAATAGACCAAACGGAAAAACTCTGAACTTGAATGTGATATAACGGGTGTTGGGGTTATCTTTCCATCTAATGCTAGCGGCCCCGCCTGTCAATTCTGGTTGAAATAACTGATCCTTGTGATTGACCGTAGAGTAAATCTGCTCGTAGAAGGGGGTAGCGGTTCTCGGTGGTTATATTGCTATACATCGTATAGTCCACACTTATCCACACCTCTCCCGTTCACCTTTTTTCCCATAAGCACGGATGGTCTCGCAAACCCTCGACTGGGCATCCATCCAACAGCTTTTTCATCTTGCTTCGTCTGCAGTCGCTTGTCTAAGAGGTCCCCTTTATTGTCAGTCCAATGCATGGCTTCAAGCCCACCATGTGTTTGACATTGAATGGCTTATGTACTCGTTAGGAGTTTTGTCAGGGAAATCTCATCCGAATTCCTCGACGACAGGTGAGAATCCACCCATCATGACTATAGACCTCTCAAGTGTTGGGGGTGATAAAGCTTTTATTTGGATGCCACGTGTACTCTGTGACCTATATCTAGAATGATTACGAGGCAACTAATTTGACAAGTCATCGAAATCATACATCATGCTGATATCTTACTTGCATTCGGAATGGTTCGTGATCTTGACGACTTTTTCGTCTTTTAGTAGTGATTCCATTTCAAATGTATGGGGCTTGGTCGAAAGACCCGGCTCCATGACCATGTAATTACGTATGAAAGCTTACGAACACCTTCCGTCTAGTGGAACCGGTATCCTATCAGTTACGTTCTGTCTCACTTCCCTAGCTTCACTCGCTGCAATATTCTCAGTCGTTCGTCCCCGTACAGATCACAAAATATTGTAACATCACAATTCCTCATCTGTAGCCCTTCGAGCCGATTAGATGGACACTTGGTCGGAGCAAAAATTCCAAACGGGAAAACACTAGAGATTTAGATAGAGATTTACAACATGTACAATATTGACGTTTACAATAGCAACTTCTTCATTCTCAATAGTGTGAACATCAAGGTGCATGGACAGGAGTGCGTGGAGGTCAAGACTAGGTGATTGGGACCATCAGTAGTCAAAGCAATGAACTTGCTGATTTTGGCCCAGCTACATCTACCGAACAGGATTGAAATCCTCTACGTCTTCCATATCCACCGTGCATATTGAACCAACATTACACAAGAAAATTCTTATGCAAGAGGTACTCCTGTAACCATCCATACAACTGGACGAGGTTACAGTGTGCTTGATAAAGGAAATCCTCAAATACCAAAAGAAAGTACACCAAACAAACATCTATACAATCAGTATGAAAGCATACCATGAAACATTTTAGCATCCAACAAAAATCTCTAAGACGTCGAGTATCTTACTAGTGAATGTTCTAGCCAATACTGGGAAATGCTATGTAACGCGTCAGGGTGCCACGAATACTAAGGACGACCAGTCCATGCCGTGCGCGATTTCATAAGCTAGGCTCATGGATACTTTGACCATCACACACGTACCCCACCGTTTGTCTGTTGCGTGTAATGACTGGCATTTGGTTCACAAGTAGAAGGTAGCGGAGAAGTTGAGAGCCCAAAATTCGTAGTCTCTTATGATACAAAACAAGTGGTACATGTACTATACAGAGAAATGTCGGGAGATTCGAGCAATAGTATGCAGGCAGCAATGTACAAGGCATGGTTGGAGTCTTAAGGGTGTGATGAGCGTGACACATGCTAAGTGGTGATGACAATAGTTGTCTCAAGGAAACCTTATTGAGAATTCATTGTACATATCTCTACAATCAGGACCACTGAAAAGTGAACCAAACAATGGATAGAAATTTACATGGTTCACAACAGTTTTGTCAATTGTTCTAGTAAGTGTTGAGCCCTATTAAAAACTCGTGTAATGGAGCACGAGAAGTAAAGACATATAGCCAAGATGTCCTTGGTGCTGGTATACAAATCTGGAAGTTGAAAAATGCTTGGATATAACCATAAGAAAATGATACCCATGCACTGAGTAAAGGGACTCAAGTACACCAGCTAAAAAGAAAACTCTGCACTACTTTACGTACGTGTGGCCGGTGTCAACTAAAACATACTTTGATCAGTTGAACAGCATCTTGTAGGTTGTAATTGAGCTACACCTGATGATATCTCATTGTATTCTCACCGGGATACCCAGTGTTTTTGTCAATATGTCAAATGATGTCCTTCCCAACTTACCTTGTATCCGCACCCATTAGATGGAACCCGACAGTTTTACCTCATTTCCGGAAATTTTACCACTGAGTTCATAGGATGGCTTGAGATGTATGAGGTGGAGAACGAAATGAATGAACGGGTTGTGTACAAAGCAAATACTGACAATTGTAGTTAGCTACTTACTCTTTAGCTTCACAAGACTTGAAATTCCCATTACTAGAGAGGACGTGGTCTCCAGCTTGAAATCTGTTATCTATCAAACAAATGTTGAAAAGAAGGTTCCAATACTACTAGGGTACTTGTGAAAGTATCACGTCTCTTGTCCCAACGATTACAAAGATACCGATGTTGAAAATCAACAATGCATGCGTTACTTCTATTCTATATCATAACAAACGAAGTTTTGAAGGTTCCTATAAGCAAGCCATGAACTGTGAACCTCCCATCTTTATTCATTGTGATGGGGTGAGGAATCTCCTTGAGTCAAATTATGTTTGTGATGGACAACCATATGGTTCCTTTGATGATGGTGGTGGTGGTCTTCAAGATAAAGTATGCCACCTTGGCAAAGAGGTCAAATACAACAAGAAGTGGCAAACACATGATGTTGTGGCCAAATCTGGTACAAATTGTATGAATGTGTATGGCCATGGCTTCAGCTATGAGATAGAGGCTGAAGAAAACCCATGGATTTTGTTCATCCCACCTTGTATTGCTTGCGAATGCTGTAAACTTTACACTAGTTTGTAACAATACCTTGTACCTTCTTCTACTATAGGTAATCTATAGGTCTATTTGGGATTTTATTGGCACCGAACTCTGCACCTGTATCAATCTCATGCCTCTCCTCGTATAGCATCCTTCATAGTTATTCACTCGGTGGACCACCAAATGAATGATCATGTTTCATCAGTAATCCAGATGTCAAGCTAGAGCATTGTTCATCATAGCTATCGAAGTCCTTTTAGCTACATGTAACAAGTCGCTTGATGTACAGGTATTGCCTTGATCAATAGAGTACCTGTATTGGCCATCAGGTTTGGATGTCGACTGAGAGTGTCTGTCGAACTTGTTTTTCCGAGCTGGTATGCGTCGTTGCAGTTGAAGTTGGAATTGAGGAACTCCATCCATCAAATCTGTTGACAGCTCAGACTCGGGTGGATCTTGAGATGTTTCAAGGCATGGTGGTGGCTGTGAAAAAATATTTCCTTTATTGTAGATAGAGTTTTCATGTATCAAATGTGAGAATGATTGCAAGTATCTCCCTTTGTGCACCATATAGTTAATCTTGGGCATGGGAAATTCGGAAGACATGTACGCGAACGACTGCATGAGACTAGCTCTATTCCCCAAATAAGGTAGGAAAGTAGCCATGGCGTAGTTGATTGTTGGATCCACTAATCATAAACTTGGTGTTGAGGTCAGAGAGTCTTAAAAATTTTATGCTACCGCCTAACTTTTCATGCAAACTTAGTATACAACAGTTTACACCTTGTAAGTGTTGCTCTTGTCTAGTTTACACATAGCAGTAAGTTCATTGGAAATAGCATTGAATGTTTTCATGCATGCTTGAACCTGTTGTTCTCATGTGTCTATGTTGAAATGAATGCTCGATGTTTGAGTGGTACATTTTGGCTGACTAGACTCTCAACACTAAAGTATGTACAAGCTGCCACATCAAGCACTCAAACATCATAACTTGAACTTACTTGGATGGATCTCGAATGTATCTCATTGAAATAAAATCCAAGATTCGAAAAAGTGAAAACAAGTTCCTCAGAGAAAACCTATGTGGGTTCATGAAGTAATACGGTACATGAACACTTTTGTATACTGTCTCTCCAAATCTACTTATTGGTTCTTAATGGGTTTGGTAAAACACAAGGACAACGTCATGGTAATGTTAAAAATCAACATTAGCTATTGCGTAAGTCCACACAGAATTCAATGCCTTAGATATTTGTTAGTGTCTCATCAGTGACCAGTGCCTTTTCCTTCAACCTATCTTGATCTGTCCGCCATCTACAACATGCTCCAAAAACTCGATCGATCAGGGGCCAAAGTTGAACTTCAATGAGCTCAAATGACATCTAGCGAATGTGGAATGCTGTCTTCTTTATGTCTTGTCCTTGACTAACACGCAGTTTAGACAATAACCACTTTCAAATTTATCCTGCTTGAATTTGGCGATGTGAGGTTTCTCAACATGTTTGCTTCGTATGAGGCAGTTGGAAGTAGTCTCAATGGATATGCAATCAAGTGCTCTTTACTCTTCATGCGTCCACATGTTTTTGGATTGATTTTCACGATATACAACGGTGCACCGGAGGATAAGATGTCTGGGTGGATAAGTGTTGACTCCAGTATCTTATCAAGTTGTCAGCCCCATAGCTCGTGATAAGTCATTGTAGGCTACCTTATCACCTGATTGATTAAGCAGGCATCAATCTATGATGAGGTGGTTTACAAGGCATCTTACAAAGAAAGGACTCTTGCAAAATGCTCAACAAGTGAGGCCAAGTCCTAATGTAAGATGGAGAACATTTTTAATCTGACGCAGTCTTTGCTAACAGGGCTGATGATTCAGCTGTAAACACCACTTTCCTATCCAAGTTCCATGTGGACGATCCATGCTTAGTCTTTGCAGATGATGCGTGGCTGCGTCGATTTTTCTCCTCGGTATTCGTTGTTTCCGTTGCAATGTTGCTCCTACATATTCCATCGCTTCTGCCATTGATGCTTGTTTGTTGTCCTTTCTTGTTGCTCAGTCGGCTTCAAGTGCCAATATTGCATTGTGAATGAAGACATGGGCTGCTCTGCTAGCCAGTCAGTCCAAGGGTTAAAGCAAGAGAGGATATATTGTGCGAGGATAATATGGTGGGAACTTGTTTGGCAAGTTTCTCATACAAATGTATTTATTAGCTCTTCAGCCTGCAGGCAAGGTGGTTTAGAAGGAGAAGGATATTTGGTCTCTTGTTGTTGGTCTTTCCTTCATGCACCCCATGTTTGTTCCTCATCTCCACGTTCCAACCCACATCATCACAAATAAAAAGGAAGAATCTCCTCCACCAAGTTTTCCAACACCGTTGTGCAAGATACATAACCCCATAGTTGCAAGAAGCATGCCAGTTTATCCTTTTCCTAATCCTTGTCATTACTTTCAATATCAAGTATGCACATCTCTGACGTCATAAGCCATTCAGATAGGCAACCAGTGTAGATCTTCTTCAAATAGGACAAAATAGTTGCCATCTACTACCATCCTCTACCACTTGCTTACTCCCATGACCTTCCCTCGTGTCCTTTGTCTTCACCACTATGTTGTCGACGACAGTCTTACAGATTTTGCCAAAGATTTTGAAATTCCGACATAACTGCTCATCTTTCTTTTGATGGCATCAACCCCCATCAACGTCAGTGTATCCAAACACTAGTTAAAAAAAGAAACCACCACAATATTCTTTGTGATGTTAGGATAATCTGCCATTGATTTCCTTGATCCATGCATTATGGCCAGCATTGTCCATTATGTGAGATACAACAATGATATCTGCACTGATAACCACCTACCAATAGCCGTGTTTGGGATTTCTTTAGCCAACACATAGATTTTTGTGTACGGTGTTGTTGAAGGTGAGAAGTTGATGGAATGGGTGCTTGTGATACGTGTCAGAGTAACACCAAAGCTGTTGTTTTTTGCGACGTGAATAAGCATATTCATAGAGAGCTTGAAAACATGCAAGGACATGCATGCAATGTCATCACAGTCATCTGGTGAAGTCATTACTTCTTTCCACATTGAATATTCATGTGGAGTATAACGCTTGCAGTCAACGATACAAGACCATGCTTATAGGATATCCGGATCAACCGGTCCCTTTGTCTCGTTGGATGTCCACTAGAGTGGACGACCAACTCAAGCCATGCCTATAAAAAAAAGGTAAATCATGTATCTTTGCAGAATACCCCAATAGAGGTGATGGATACCTCCAGACTCCAACGCCACATCTAAATCGTTGGTCTTCCAAGTCTTGCACGGTCAATTGACCTGGGAAGGCTAGCTAGATCCAAGGTTCACTGGAAACTTGGGTCTTTCTCAAGGTGCTTCCTCCACACGCGATTTGCGTAGATCTTCCAATGACCCGGTTTGGCTGGAATAGATTGTTGTTAAAGCTTGCAAGCACCGATAGCTTTTGGTATAGGTCATTGTTGATTATCGCCTGCTTGTTGAAACCTTGTGCCATAGCTCAAGGTGCATTCTAACAGGCAGTGGCAGTGGCAGAGGAGTAGCCACACCCGACAGGTCTCACACCTAATTGGTCGCTTAATTTCAGTTCATCCACACCCATTGCATAGCATGTCTCGTCACTGGATTAGGATGGTTGAGGAATAATAGATGTTGTCTATCCATCACCTACAATCTTTGCTACTTTCGGGTTTGCTTGATCATACTCGTCATTGTTGTTGCAAGGTTTATGAGATCCTGTATAGGAGATACGTGCCAAAGACTTGTACGAGATTGTCACTTGGGATTGAAATCACTTGTCACCACCCCAAAATTGTTATTTGTGTGTGAATGCTTGCAAGCGATAACATGTTGTTAAAGCCATAAGGATCATGAAAAAAGGATGCTGGTGAATTGTATAGCCAACAATGTATACTTGAATGAAGAACATGAAAACTGTCGAGCACACAAATACGACAACCAAGCCATAAATCATGCATCATTGGAATCTTTGACCCTCAACAAGCTCGGAGCCTATAAGGCAGTATTGTCACTTGCTATTGTAAAAACCTCGAAGATGATTGTATTATGCCAAGTGGCACGTAGATGGTTCATGCTTAGAAAGTGTGGAGCAGCAGACGATTATAGGAACTGTAACATTTGGATAACTTGTGGTTGGTCACAAGTGTTGGAACTGTCAAGCACATCTATATACTCGCAGGGAACAACAATGGGTCATACTTGGAGTCTTAAACAATCAAGTCAAGCAACATGTGTGACACCGTGCCGCGAGAGGCAGGTTTAAGGAGATCCACCAAGGAATTGGGAGGCTTTGAGAATACCAATACGCGTCTTATAAAAGTCAATTGTTGTGCATGATTTGACCAAACAATATAAGATTTTCAATCCGGCTCGTGATTATTCTGTTGACACTTATGGAGAGTGACCGAACCTGTTACAGCCTTTTGGAATGGAACACTAGAGGTTGAGCCATGTGGCAACATTATTCTTGGGTGGAAGAATGTACGTCGACAACCAATAGGCCATGAATTTGAAGAAAGACATACCCAATTGCAAAGATTGGGGACTCATGTACGGCAGGGTAGTAACACTCACTCCCTTTTAGCTGCAATTCACTCGTGCTTTGCAAGACGTAACATCAATGCGAGCTACAATACCCTACTGCCTTTTGATTTCGCCCTTTGAAACAATTTACGTGATGTATTCGTGATTTGCCCTCTTTTTTATTAATTATATGGTACTCGTTTTGGGACAAAATGGGTATCTTGTATTGTTGTGAATTCGTCTTGTATGGGAAATTTATTTCCTGGGAGAGCGGTCTCGACTCTCATCAAGCAAAGGTCCGCGTACATTCAAATCCGAATCCCAGAACGGAATGTACATAACGGTCGCATGTCACGCGTTGACCGTTGGAGTTTTGTTTTCGTCGTTGGTACTAGCCATATTGTGGATGTTGTGTTGCTCCACGGCACGTCAGCTTTCTCATGCAGCCTACAGGAGGTGCACCTGACTCGATGATGCAGTACTAGATTTTGTCTCTGTCCAGTCGACGAACAACATGGCGACCCTCGAGGCTTTCTTTGGCAAGGTGACTCCAGAAGAGCATCGCGAGTGTGTTGCACGTGCGCTGGCAGCTCCAAAGCCCGCTACGCCACAGAGGACACGGCGTGGTCCTGGCAGGCCAAGGAAGCACGTCATGTTGCTCCCCCCATCCGTTCCACCCTCCAAGTCCAACGTGCCTACAGCCCCGAGCACAGGCCATGGCAATCCTCATGAGAGTGCCCATGAGCGCCTCCCCCGCCGCAAGGGAATACGCGTGATCTTTTCCGATCCCGAGTCTGACGATGACGAAGCTGACGAAGCACCTAGCGACATCTACGAGGAAGCTGAGTCATGCAACAATGCAGCTGACGAGGCCGAACTAGCATATGACGTGGGAGACCCCTTGAGTCAGGATGACAACAGCGTTCCAGAAAAACATCAAGACGCGGTTGAACGCGCCGTGGTGCAAGCGCTCATGGAGGAACTCTCAGACGACTGTGTCGTAGATGCTGCAGCCGTTGTTGCCGATGGGCATCAACAACACCCTTGAGCTCCCGCATGCACCTCCTCCACCATCCGCATCATCCAGCATAGAGTCAACTGGGAAGCGCGGGAAGTACATGGATTGGTATGGGCTCGGACACGTGCCCATCATCCATGCTTCTGTCATTCGGTGCGGCAGCATTGTCAAGGCGATACACCACCTCCTCCAACACTACCGCCTGCCGTGCCAGCCACCGATCTACAAGAATCGGGCCCCGTCAACCGCTCGTGGCTGGTACGAGCCTGGGTCTCAATGTCTGCGATCCACCTACGTTCCAACGCTGTGGAGCTCTCCTTCGGTGCCGATCAAAGAATGTGCAAAGATGACATCAAGGGTGCAGGGGAGCCACGAGCGCCGATCCTACTTCTCTGAGCATCCGGAGCTAAAAAATGAGATTACCGACACGCTCATCCGGATGCGTGAGGCCGGCACACCATTGTCGAGCATCACCATCTGCGAGAAGGTGCATGGCATCCAGAGAGAGTGCGGCGTCCTCCAAATCGACGGCCGTAACGTCGAACAACATTTCTACCGCAGTTGGTGTTGGGAGTTTATCACCGATGAACTCCAGTGGTCATGGCGTTGCGGTACGACAGCGTCGCAGAAGCTTCCAGCCGACTGGGAAGCGTGCGCCGAATCCATGTTCAAGCGTGCGGCGTTTCTCATCAGCCTATAAAAAATCCATGACTTTTTCGTCGTGAACACGGATCATACAGGAGTCCAGCTCGTCCCAGCCCCTCGGTGCACTTACGCTCCCAAGGGGTCTGCAAAAGTCAAAGTGTGCGGGAAGGAGGACAAGTGCCAAGTCACGGCGCTTGTTGCTTCTTCCCTCGACAGGGAGGTGCTGCCACTTCAGGTCATTTGGACCGAGAAAACCAACGCGTGTCACCCACATGGCGAGAACTCCGACTTCGTCCTCAAGAACCTCGGGTGGCACTTCACCCACACCCAAAACCACTGGGCCAGCGTGGAGACCACTAAGGAGTGGTTCTTGATGATCCTGGAGCCCTACTTCATCGACAAGTGTAAGGAACATCGGCTGTCGACCGAGCATGCACGCCAGCTCCTCGTCCTTGACGCGTAGCGCCCACACGCCTCAGAGTCATTCAAGGCGTGGGTTGCCGAGCGCTTCCCATGGGTCATCTTGGTGTACATCCCTGCCGGATGTACCTCGAAGCTACAGCCGGCAGATGTTGGACTCCAATTTCCTTTCAAGGCCGAGGTCTCCACCGCGTACAGTTCATGGGTGGGTGAACGCCTCGCGGATAGAAACACTGTGAATTTGGGCACGTGTCACATCAAGGACGCGTCTGTCGGATGGATGATGCGCGGTTGCGGTCACCTGCGCGTGAATAGTCAGCTAGTCCGGAATGCATGGAGAGCTAGTGGATTTACCAAGGTCTACGACCCAGATTTCCAGTCCGCAGCTGCGAAGGACTACTTTAGCTTCATGTCCGAGCCTGAGATGCCGGGGTACAAGGACGAAGACATTGTTGTGTGAATTGTGTGCACTTTTTCCGCCAATGTCTGTCTCGTGTCTATTTCTCACTAAAAAGAGTTGTCTCTTCACATGATCCACACCCGTGCGCATGATGTCACGACCAACGACCAAGTAACCGTCGCGGGGCAAAATCAGCAAAGATGACCGAAACGCCAAAACAAAGTGCCGAAACACCAATCACAATATATAGAATGACCGATACAAAATTTGCCTCGACCTCACATGACCAATTATTAAATGGTTTTCATCTTAAGCCCAACAAATTTCTACTTGTAGCCGAATGATTGAATTTGTCTCCCCTTAATAATAATCTAACATCAAGATAAAAAAGCAGCAGGGTACCTACCAGTCTGATGATCGATGTCTTGTATTCTCTTGTACGACTCCCAACTGTCATGCTAAGTGCTGTGGCTTTGCCACTTGAATAGATACTCCATTTTTTTCCACGCCTGTGATGTTCCAAAATATCCTTGACAGTTTACTATGTGTCCTCCTTTGCTTTGAAAGGAGGTGGCAGAGGCATGTCTTTGTCAAGGAAGTGATTGCTTGGGTCCTGGTAGATTTCGAGTCTGTTGATGTGCAACACCGGGTGGATAGCCATATTGTCCGTTCAACAGAATTTCGCAAGGACGAGTGTTTGCATCTCATTCATTGTGAATGACCCAAACCACTTACACTTGAGCTTTGTAAATCTTACCCTTGTAAACAAACACTTGCCGAATTGAGTAGGAAATAACTACCACTGCGGAATTTTGGAGTCTATCTTATGCCTTTTGACTGCTCCTCTTACTTTTTTCTAGGTTTTTTCAAGCACCTGGAAAGTCTTGTCCTAGATGCTATGGAAGTTCCATTGTTGGATGTTGACCGGTATGTTGCTTGAGCTCCACAGACCCACCACAGTTGAGGGAAGTTTGCCACATAATGCCTTGAAAGAAACTTCTCCAACTCTGGCAGATGTAGTAGAGTCATACGTGAGCTTGGCGGTCAATAGGTAGATCGTACAGTCCATGCCATGTAGCTCGCATAGAGTTAGGAGCAGTTGTTTGAGTGTCTGGCTGGTGCATTCAGTCTTTTGTGACTATGGAGGTGGCATCGAGAGAGCACTCTTTTTGCAGTAGTAACTAAGAAACATCTGACACCTTTGTCCAAGTTTTCAGCCCTACCTCCACTGCTTCCTCCTCCTCTCCCTCTACCCCACTGAGGTATGGTTAATCAAGGTCATTTTGTACACCATCATATGGGTATATACTTCAGTATGATGATGTATGAAGGTTACATGAAGTTTCTGACATGGAGTGTTCCTATGCGGTGAGTGTGTGGGGGGAGCGTATGTGGAGATGGGTGCTACATGTACACTGGTATGTAATTTTTTTCTTCAAATATGCAAGTTCATGTTGGAGGGAGGGGGTTCTATATGGTGAGTGT
>SZWC01000173.1:510514-541450 GCA_023375785.1 Penium margaritaceum | reverse complement strand
TCCCCCACGTTCACTTGCACATGTGAATCACAACATTATACACTACTGTACATTTAGCAACCATCTCCACATACACTCTCCCCATACACTCACCACATACAACCCCCCCTCCCACATTCACTTTCACATGTGAATCACAGCATTATACACTAGTGTACATTTAGCACCCATCACCCCATACACCCCCCTCATACACTGACCATATAGACCCCCATACCCCCCCCCCTCCCCTCTTCCCTCATTTACTTGCACATGTGAATAACAACATTATATACTAGCGTATGTAAGGAGTGTATGGGAGAGGTGTGCTAAATGTGAACTAGTGTATAATGCTATGATTCACATGTGCAAGTGAGTGTAGGGAGCGGGGCGAGGGGGATGGGGGGTTCTATATGGTGAGTGTACGAGGGAAGTGTATGGGGTGTTGGGTGCTAAATGTACACTAGTGTATAATGCTGTGCTGTGATTCAGATGTGAAGGTGAATGTGGAGGGAGGGAGGGGGGGTGGTTGTATGTGGTGAGTGTATGGGGAGAGTGTATGTGGAGATGGATGCTAAATGTACACTAGTGTATAATGTTGTATTTCACATGTGCAAGTGAACGTGGGGGGCCTGGGAGGGGGGGTCTATATGGTGAGTGTATAAGTGGAGTGTATGGGGTTATGGGTGCTAAATGTACTCTAGTGTATAATAGATGTGCAAGCCAATGTGGGATGGGGGGGTTGTATGTGGTGAGTGTATGGGAGGAGTGTATGTGGGGATGGGTGCTAAATGTACACTAGTGTATAATGCCGTGATTTAGATATGCAAATGATTGTGGGAGGGGAGGAAGGGAAGTGAAGGGTAGGGGGATTCTATGTGGTGAGTGCATGGGGGAAGTGTATGAAGAGATGGGTGCTAAGTTTACACTAGTGTAACATGCTGTGATTTAGATGTGCAAGTGCATGAGGAGGGGGGGGGGCTAAGGGGGGAGGGGGGAGGCAGTTGTATGTGGTGAGTGTGTGGGGGTACTGGTCAAGCAATGTGGTTCTTGGAAGGTGCCTTCCTNGTGGGAGGGGAGGAAGGGAAGTGAAGGGTAGGGGGATTCTATGTGGTGAGTGCATGGGGGAAGTGTATGAAGAGATGGGTGCTAAGTTTACACTAGTGTAACATGCTGTGATTTAGATGTGCAAGTGCATGAGGAGGGGGGGGGGCTAAGGGGGGAGGGGGGAGGCAGTTGTATGTGGTGAGTGTGTGGGGGTACTGGTCAAGCAATGTGGTTCTTGGAAGGTGCCTTCCTGTGTACGTGGGGTATGTGTATGTCCTGGAAGTTGTCATCCGGTGTACGTGGGGTATGTGTATTTCCTGGAAGTTACCTTTCTATATAGTATACAATGTAATCTGGAAAATGAGTGTATAATTGGAGGGTGATTGGTCACAAATGACCCCAGTTGGCTAGGCTCAGGCTGCTGTGACGACCATACAGTAGAAGAAGGGGAAAAAGAGATGCAACAAGGGGCAATAGCAACAGTTATAGCTAGTGAGCAGTCAAAGTGGGCATTTTGTCCACTGTTATGATTGCGCAGACACTCATTGATACATAGATTTCCAATAGCTCCTTAGCTAGATTGGAATCACTTACCGCCTCCAGGTGGCATACACGCAATAGACGTCTTCTAATCCCACACACGCGAACTACATTACGACCACAAAAGCTACAAATGCATCCGGCTCCTTGGACAGTAACAATGTCTAGAACCCTCACAATTGCACCAACACATAGCTTTGTCACTTGCTCACACTCCACACTCAGGGAGGTGTGAGTGTGTTGTCATAGTTGAGTGGTCCACAGACAATTTCTCTCGTTATGTTTGTTACCAATGCTGATGCTTGTAGAGAAGCTTCGTCAAAGCTTGACTTGACAAATCACAAATTTGTGTTTCTTGTTTTGTTTTTAAAGACCTTTGCTGATTGTGTAGTAAGGGCTGAGTTTTCTGTGGCCCATCGTTTCCTGTAAACAACAGGTTGTGGGACGAGTGGTACATGGATCATTGACTTTGGTACCTCCCATCACATGACTTGTTGTTATGACAAGTTCGTGGTCCCGGGTCCCACAGGGTTTGTTCGGTTCATTCACACGGGATCTGGTCAGTCCTTGCCTGTTGAGGGTGTTGGGGTTGTACATTTCAATGGTCTATCTTGCCCCTTCTATGATTTTATGTGCTCTTTGTCCCTGTCGTTAACACCAACCTGCTCTGTGTCCATGCATGCACCAGGATAGGTCTCTGTATTCAACACTCTGTAGATTCTGCCTTAGTCACTACTTGCAATACTTATGCTGTCTTGCTCCGTACCTCAATTGTGGATGATATGTATCATGTGTCTTACTACGCTCCCTTTGTCTCCTCCCCTTCATCCCAAGCCGCATGTATGTCCGTCACTAGTTTTCTCTTCTTTGAGAACCAACATCTACAACGTTGCCACCTTTGCCATGTGAGCTCAAAGAATGTGTCTTTGCGTGGCTTCATTCAAGAAGCTGCACAAGACTACTTGCCTCTTCTATGCTCGAGGTAAAATGCATTGCTGCACTTAACCTGACTCCACTTTTTACACACTCCGTCCATTAGAATTTATCCACTTGGACCTTCTTGGTTTTAAACCAGTCGAGTTCCTCTTAGATCAGGGTCCATGTTTCCTCACCCTAACTACTGACTTCACTCATATGTCATGGGTCTACAACCTTTGCCATAAGAGTGATGGTTTGCCTACAGCTTGTTAAGGCAAAGTGCCGGTCTCGTTTTCACTCAACGCCTCTTGTTCGAATCAGGGTGCTAAGATCTTGAACTGAATGGAAACATCCTTTGCTGAGCACAATGCATTACACCAGCTCTCCATCCGTGCTACCTCCCAAGATATTGGTGTTTCTGAGCACTGGAATTCCACAATGGAGGATGCGGCTTACACATTGTGATGTAAGTGTAGTCTTCCTGAGTCCTTCATCTTTGAGGGATTGTCCCACATAAAATGGGTCTGGGACCACCTCCTGTATGGTCATCACACATGCCATGTCACATCGTACGAGCTCTGGCTTTGACTGTCCGTTGACCTATGTCTCCAACATGTCCAGGGATTCCTTGCTTGTGTCTGGTACACTAAGGACCAGTCTGGATCCAAGGTCGCACCAGGAGATCACATGTGTGCCATTCTTGGCATCTCACTGCAGTCAAATGCATGGAAGTTTCAAGAACCGGCTTTTCATTGCATCATCGAGTCGTGTAATGGCCTCTTCTTCAAGATTCTTTTGTATAACTACCTCTTCAACATCACGTTGCTGATTGTTGAGCATGTTCCCACGTGTATGGATTTTGACATATAGGGGAGTCAAAGCCCGTGGATGGGTCCATCCGATTTCCTCCCCTACAGTTCGATCTCCTGGCGACCCGGCCATCGTGGCCATCGGCCCAGTGGGCCTCAGGGTGCTCTTCAGCCTTTGCTTGCTTTGTCCTCAACCAGTACACATGTTCCCATGACTTGGTAAGTCCTCACAGCCACACTTGGCCCTATACATGCGTCAGACCCTTCACCTTCACGTGTAGACACTGTTGTGTTGGTCTCTACTAGCTCACCTCCGTATCTCCTTGTTGCCTTGTCCATGCCGGTCTAGGATGTTATGACAAACAGAGCGTAGATGGTGAACTGGTGTAAGTTATGAGGCAGAACACGATTTGGAATTTGGGATACTTAAGAAATTGAAAATTAGCGGTAAGTGTACCTCGATGAAAAGTGTTGAAATGATCAAACATACATGTACAATTGTTGAGTTGTGAACGAGGTATAGTCAGGGTCGTTGGGTCGATCGTCGAGTGACAAGTGTGGGGTGGCGTCATGAGTGGTCAGATTCGAGAAGCTCAGTCAAGAAATTGGGGGGCTTTGAGGATCCACGGTCAAGATGCAAGATGCATCTTTATAGATTGAGATATGTCTCGATGCATCGAGAATGCAACCAAAAGGTCATGACACTTCTTTTGTGGATTTGCGAGAGTGCTCAAAGTTGTCAAAAAGTTCAGAAAGGTTCACCGAAGGCCAAGGGCAGTTGGCCAAACTGCCCTCGGCCATTGTGGTGAAAACCGGGGTCTCGACGCGCAGTGGGCTATTTGCATAACAAAAAAAATTCCCAGTCAGAAAACTAGGGACTCGCGTATGTCTGGCATGTAACACTTCTTCCCCTTTTAATCGCGACGTCCCCGCGCACATACGGATGTGGCCCGGTGACGACGGCAATAGCCGTTGATTAGGTGATCGACGTCTCGGAGGCTGTTGTAGGATTCCCAAATGTTATGCGCGGCGTCGTAGCTGTGTCACTTTACAATAAATATATTTTTTGCCTCGTTGTCGATGGCCGAGGATGTCCTTGGTCACATATTCGATGCCCTTGTCTACTTGTACAGGAGGAGGGGGAAGGACATCCCTTGTGGAGAAGTTCTCTCTGGGGTCTCAGTAGTGCTTGAGTCTACTGATACGGAACATCGGATGAACTTGCATAGTTTTGGGGAGTTTGAGTCATGCGACCACTAGGAGTTTCATGGACTTGATCTCAAACGGTCCCAACCATCAGGGTTTGAGCTTCAACCAGTTGGCTCTGTGGAGTTTGTTGTTGGCCGAGCTAAAAAGGACTTTGTCACCGGCAATGAAAGCATCGTTGTCGTGATGTTGGTCAGCTGCTCGTTTCATCGCTGCTTGCGTCTTCGTGAGGGTCTGTCCTGTTTTCTCCCAGATGGTGGAGGAGTCCCAACGTTGGACATCAAGTGCGAGAATGTTTTCTTGACTCTGGGAAGTTTGCCATACACCACTTCAAATGGAGTTTTAACTGTTGCGGTGGAGATCGCTGAATTACATACGATCTTGGTGGTTGGGAGTTTTTGTGCCTAATCCGTCCCATGGGTTTCTCATAATTTTCGGAGAAGTTCTTCGAGCGTCTCATTAATCCGCTTGGTCTGGCCGTTGGTTTGAGGATGGAACGCCGATGACAGCTGGATCCGGCTGCCGTAGCGAATCATCAGTTTGTGCCAAAAACAGCTGGTGAATCGACCGTCCCTGTCGCTTGTGATGGTTCTTGGTACACCGTGTAGCCACAAGATGTTATTTAGAAATAGTCGTGCTGTTCCTTTGGCGGTGACGGTGGTCGTTGTCAGGATAAAATGGGACATTTTGGAAAACCCGTAGACAACCACAGGGACTGAACCATATCCCTCGGGTGTGATAGGTAATCCCGTGAAGAAGTCCATCGAAATGTCAGCCCATGGTTCCGTCGGAATAGGGAGTGGCTGTAGAAGTTTGAATGGCTGTGTGCGATGGGATTTTTGTCGCTGACACATGTCCTACGATATGTAGAAGTTGGCCACGTTGGATTGTATCTTGTCCCACAAGTAGTATTTTTCCAACTTTTCCAGCGTCTTGTCCTCTCCGAAATGTCCACCTTGACTGGTGCCGTGGCATTCTTGAAGCAGCATGCGGCAAAGCTCTTCGTTCGGGGGAACAACCACCTGGCAAGTAAATCACCGCTGCCAATGGGGTGCATCGTACCAAAATTCTGCCTTGTCATATCTTCCATGCTGGTTGTAGCCTCGTGTGAACAACCGCTCAAGATACAGTGGTTGAGCTGTATCTGCTCAATGATAGGGTCGGTGCAGTTGTAGCATTGCTGCCTTAGCCATTAGGTCTGGTCGGTGACTGAGTGCATATGCTGGGTTGATTTTGCGTGGCCGGTACTCAATATCCGGATTCAAGGAACTCCATACATTGGGTTTTTTGTCGACTGAGGTTTGGCTGCATCTTTAAATGCTTCAACGCATGGTGGTCGGTGCGTACGATGCATCAGTGGCACTCTAGATAACACCACCATGTGTTAAATGCATGAAGGACAACAAGCATTTATTTCTCGTGTACGGTGTACTTGAGTTCTGGTCCCGTAGTTTTCGAGACATGTACGCGACTGGTTGCTTGCCATTTTTGTGGTCTTGTAGGAAGACTCTGCCGATGGCTCAATCTGAGGCGTCCGTAGCCATGACATAGTTGACCATTGGACCGTCCAATCGTAGGGATGGCACCAAGGTCAGAGTATTCCACAAAGCGGTGAACACTTCTTGTTCGCTATCTCCCCACTGCCAATAGATTTCTTTTCAAGTGATGCCAGAGAGAGGTGCTCACACTCAGGCATAGCCCCGTAGAAAGCGCTTGTAGTAATAGAAAAAGCCAATGAAAACTTGAACGTCTCGAACGTAGGCTGGTGTTGGCCAATTAGCGACTGTTGCTACTTTTTTCGGATACATGGTGAATTGTCCGCCATTGATAACGTGACCCAAAAACTCAATTGAATAGCGACCGAAGTCACACTTCAAGATCTTTCTCCAGGGTATACACCAGAATGTCATTGATGTATACCACGACATGTTCATCGAGGTACGTGCAAAAAACATTGTTCATTGTCACCAGGGCATTCTTTTGTCCGAATGGCATCAACGTGAACACAAAACATCTGTAGCGAGTTCGGATTGTGTCGCTGTAGGAATCCTCGTTCCAGAATGATTTTTTGATCACTCATTGGACAGGACCTCCAGACCACTACATATTGTAGGTCTCCCACCTGTAATCGGAGTAGTTCTCGGAGTCTCCGTGTTTGCAATCTCCCATCAACGGTTTTTTCTTCAAGCTGGCTTTGGTCTGCAAAGCGAGCTTGCAAACCATGTTGTTGCTTAAAACTGCGAGAAGGTCCTCCATTCAATGTTACTGGTGCCGTTTTGCGACTCTTGCATCCTTGAGGTTGGACTTTTAGCAGTCTTGCCGGTTGGTTGTCCTCGTACCCCTCGTCAAACTTTGTGATCTCAGACACCCTGTGCAATGTTGTAGGCTGTTCAGATGGACAATCGTTTGGTACTGATCGCTCCTCGCGGACAAGAGTTGCACCTTTTACTCCTACCCTTTGCCGTTTCTCGACTCATTTTTCTGTGGCTTTCCCCCCATTTTGGCCTACTGCTTGCTCTGACAGGTGCGAGCGATGTGCCTGAATTTTTCAGAGTCGTAACAGGTTTGACAGCGTCCACTTCCATTGGAGTTGAGGAGTCCCCCGACTGGCCTTTTCTATTCCCATGATAATCGTGGTTGGGAGGTCACCAACTTTAGGATTCCTGGATCCAAGCATTGTAGTCGGCGCTGTCGATCTTTTCTGTTACGGCGATAATCCGCAAAAAATCGTTTTGGATGCTAAAGATGGTGATTGCTCATTGGATGTCTCGCTTGAGGCCGTTGTTGTAGTGAAAATACAGTTCGGTAGGGGTGATTTATGCACCAGTGATGATCTTGCGGAATCTCTGTGTGTACTCTGCCACGCTGGACTGCTGACGAAGACGCTGGAGCTTGTACCATGCGTCAGACCTCTCATTCGGTTGTCCGAGTCATTCGAGCATCACGCGCGATTTATTTTTCCATTCACTTGGTTGTGTCAGTGCATCTTGCCATTGTGGGTTGACCTGCTCCAAGGGTAGAATGCCTACGGTCGGCGATATGAGACAAGCACCGTTGGCCGTTGATCGGGTCCCCCGCGTCTCCTGCTGCCATTGGATGGTCTTTAGATCTGACTACCAACTTAGCGCCGTGCCACGAAAAACCGCAGCCGCGAGATCAATCTTTGTGTGTTAGTCGATGACCCCAACAGCGATGAAGTACACCTCCAAACTCGTCAGCCACATCCAAACTGTCGGTCCTTTAGAATTTGTATGATCGAACGGTTCTGGCGGGCCGAAATGTTTTGGGTTTACTCGAGAGTTGGGCATTCTCTTGACGAGCACCGTTTCTTGTGTGCTTGCATTCCAAAGAGCATCCATCGCGATGTTGAGTTGTTGGAGCAGATGGCTATTGATGACCTCGAGCACGGAGATAAGGTTCGCCAGTTCCTCGTTGATCCACGCCTGTTGTCTGGTGCCACCTGTCATCCCCGTTGAGGCTATTGGATCCACGACTAGATTGGTCGTCGGAGTCATAGGGGTTGATCCAGCTGTCACAGAGCCTGGCATGCCGCCACGCCAGCGTTTTTTGCCGCTTCAGAGTTTGCATTCATAGGCTCCTCCCCCATCGCCAAAGTTTTCACCGAAGACCCACTATTGGTCATCGGTTGCGCTCGTTATCTCGTGTCATAGACGTGAAGTCTGCAAAGCCTTGACGTGCAAGATGCGCTAACGGCTTGCGCAAGGTACTCCTCCAGATGGGTAAAGTAGTCAGATTTCCTCTAGCACCACTGCGTTCTGATACCAAGTGTTATGCCAAATGGAGCGTAGATGGTCAATAGGTAGAAGTTGCAAGGCAGAACACAATTTAGAATTTGGGACACTTGAGCAATTCATAATTGGCGGTAAGTGTACATTGATGAAAAGTGCCGAAATGATCAAACACACACACACACACACACACACACACACACACACACACACACACACACACACACACACACACACACACACACAAGTGTTGAGTTACGAATGAGGCATAGTCGAGGTCGTTGGGTTGATTGTCGAGCGACGCATATGGGATCGTATCATTTGTGGTCAGATTTGAGAAGCTCTGTTGAGAAATTAGGGGGCTTTGGGGACCCATGGTGAGGATGCAAGATGCATCTTTCTTAATCGATGTATGTCTCAATGCGTTGAGAAGTCGACCGAAAGGTCGTGACACTTCTGTTGTGGATTTTAGAGAGCGGTTGAAGATGTCAGATAATTTGGGAAGGTTCACCGGAGGGCAAGCGCATTTGCTCGAATTGCCCATTGGCCATGAGGGTGAAAACTGGGGTCTGGACGCGTGGTGGGCTGCTTGTGTAGTAACAGAAATGCCCACTCAGAAATATTTGGGACTCGTGAACGTCTGGTACACAACCTAGGCGTCACTTGATTCTGCACCCTCTTCTATCCAGACAAGAGCCTCCGGGGATGTGCTCCGGACGCTTGACTCCAGCTTGAAGTGAGCACCTTGTTCTTGGACTACTCAAACTACTCTCGCGAGCTCAATGGTTGCCTTCTACCATTATTCTATAGGACTCGACGAGTGGCTAGATCAGCTTCTAGATGCCCTCTTTGTAGCACTTTGAGCAAAAATTGTAGCACGAAGGTCCTTGGCCTTTGTGCGAGGCTTCTCTCTCATGTGTATTTGGTTGACTGTGATGTTGTAGCTGGCCTTGTTATGATCATAACTAGTTTGAAGGCACGTATGTTTTGCATTTGGATTTCTCCCTCAACGACTATTGATATACGCACATCAAAAGAGGCCCTCTCAGGTGAGGACGCAATCTTTTTGCACACTTCGTGTGATGATGAGGTTAGGGCCATCTAGGAGCATGATACCTACGAGACTATTTGCCCTTTGCCTGCTAGAAGGCCATATAGGCCAAGTGGATCTTCCATAATAAGTTGAAGCCCATCAAATCTTCTTCTTCACTACAAGGCTACAAGGCTTGAATGCTACAAGAGGTTCTGGGTGTTGAGTTTACAACCATCTGTGTACTCGTTGACCATGACTCGTGCTTTGTTCGGGGTCGTTTCTCAGGAGGACAAGGAACTACACCAGATGGATGCAAACAATGTGTTTCTCCATGGCACTATGAAGGAGGGGATTTACATGATTTAGCCAACTAGTTCAAATTCAGCGATAAAGTGTGGTGCTTGCATGAGGCCTTGTACAACCTCAGGCACTCACATCAGTACTTGAATTGGGATGTTACCAGCACACCAACTTGAACCAGTTCCATGTAGTGTGACACATTTCTGAATCTCTTGCTATGAGATTCAACTAAGCAATTAACTACCATTCGGGTCTATGTTGATGATCTCCTTATTGTGTCTCCTTTGATAAAGGCTATGAAGGAGGCCAAGACAGTCCTTCAGGATTCTTATAGGATGAAGAACCTTGATCCTGTGTCATGCCTCATCAGATGGAGATTGTGGATGACTGCCAAGAATTTATACTCTTGCCTCACCAAGCACGCTATGCCAATATTAAAAGAGAGTGATTCACCGACCTCCTTGGTGTACTTCTCATAACCTCTCGACCCATCACACCAAACAAGCAGTATGTCTAAAATATGTATGATTCAGCATAACTGAGGTGGACAATGGTTGTGACCCTTCACCTCCACCTCATGAGCTCCCTGCTGAACTTGGCCATAGCCACTCAGCCCAATATTGCCTTTTCCACCAAACTCCTTATAGAACCTAACATCCTCAGATGATTTCCTGTCATGCAGCTCTATAATTAGTGTGGTACGTGGTTTCTATACTACTCCTTTAAGGAAGGAAGATTCCACGTGCATATTTCAGGAACGTCTGTTTGTGAGGAACGTAACAAACGACGAGGTTTTAAGAATATGCGCGGGGCATCTTTGGGTGGATCCAATGCTGTTGATGTTGACATAACAACATCAATATTGATATGGTTTGGGACACATGAATCAAACATTTAAGATGGTGACCGATTTCTGGCTATTCTTTAAACAAGGGCATGGCACATGTTGTGCCCCATGAATTGGGAATACGTGAAGGTATGTCCCAAGGTTGAAGACAATACACAGAGAGCAATTCAAGTCGCTCCCTGCGTATTGAAGTCCCTCATGGGGTCATCGCTTGATGGCAGTTGAGGAAAAAAACCATTCTCAGTTTTCTTTCCCCGGCACGTGCACTACCTGCTTTCCTAGGTAGGTTGAATTCAAACTCTATCCCAATCGACATTCAGAGGGTCTTATAAATGCACAGACTATTGTTGAGCTCCATGGCAGTGGGACACTGCAGGTTCCTTTTCAACGCGCGAGTCTCTGACCTCCCATGCAGACTGTGATCGAACCCTCCCTGTTACAGTCATGAATTTCACGATGAAGGAATTCGGGACTATTGTGTGGAAATGACAACACAATCACTTCGGCGCAGTATACATGTCAAATTGCTTTGATGCAAAAACTCGCATCAAAAGCATTAAAACTGGAGAAAACAGGACAAGTTTGTTTTGTTTCTTGGTTTTGGGGAATATCATAACCAAAACAAAACAGTTACCAAGAACGGGATAGATTTTACTTGTGCCCTGTGAGCAAAGCACCGACAATCAGGTGAGTTGGAGAAAACACCATCTTCATAAATGTTTAGGAATTCAGAATTTGATGTGTAGTGAGCTTTGAATGTTGAAGAAAAAGTTTTCATGGTTAGAGTTTATAGACTTGTATATGACACGGGAATAGAACGTGTCAAACTTTACAATTGTACGCCAACACGTCATACAACGTATGAGCCATGTTTGTAATTGAAAACAACATTTAAGAATCCTTTTACAAGTTTTGAGAACTTAAGGCCAAATTTTGGAGAAGCCCGTTTCTTGAGAAAATAAAAGGATGTATGGATTAGATTCCACTTTGAATATAGCTTGTCTTTATCTTTTGGTTGGACAGATGGCAAAACGAGAGTCGTGGTGGAAAATCCATCGCGTCACACCTCCTCCACTCCTAGTTTGGCACCAGGGTACTTTTTCCACGTGGCTAGGCCACACGGAAGGAAATGGTTTTGATGGAAACTGGGGCAGCCCTCTCGGAGGTGATCAGGCTCGCTAAGAGCCGCCTAGGCATGATCAACTGTTTGTGAGAGGGAGTTGCAGGTTGCACAGACAGAAATTACGGAAGAGAATGTAGGTTTACTGTGAACGCAAATGTCTGAATTGACTTGAGTGAGAAGTTAAACTGTCATAGCTTTCTAACAAGCCCTTATATGCCTCATTTGGCCTCAGGAGCACTGAGATACACTCTGTCAAAGTCTACCCTCTAGCACACTCTCCTAGCCTAGCGGGATGAGCGGCAGTCACCTTGTCCCACATGAGAGTTATGTCTCACACAACTTGGACGACCAACAATCATGGTCTGCACCTTCTTTGAAGTCTCGTGGAGGTCCTCTAGCCGGCTTTTCTCCTTGAAGGCCGCTCTCAGCCATCCTGGTTAGTAGTCTTGCCGCCTTTTCAGCTCAAAGTGCTCAGGTCATCACTTGAACCCAACCCATCATATCCAAACTTTGGAAATCCCTTTCTCACCCAAACAGACTCCTAATTGAGTTCCGTAAATTGCGTTGGAGCCCGTGAAACATCCTCCATGCAGCTGTTATGCCAAAGGATTTTTATCGAGAAACCTATTGTCACTTTCTGGTAGCCTCATGTCCACCATTCTCCCATTTTGCAAGAACAAAAATCACACAAGTCCGCACTGTCCCCTCAGTTGCTGAAAGCGGTGCGCTGCCAGTGGCTTGGTCAGGAAGTCTTCTAGCATCATGTTTGAAGGGAAGAACTTGATCTGCATCACTGTCTTGGCCACGAGCTCGCGGATGAAGTGATATCGCAGTTCGACGTGCTTGGTGCGGGCGTGAAACTCAGCGTTCTTGGTCAGAGAAATGGTGCTCATGTTGTCACAGTATATGGTGGTCGCTGCGTTCTGCTGCTGCCCAAGGCTTGCCAACAGCTCGCGCAGCTACACAGCTTCCTTTGTTGTTTTGTAGACGGCGATGTACTCCGCTTCTGTGGAGGAGAGGGCAATACACTATTATTTCTTCCTCCTCCAACTGATTGCACCCCCCCGAGCACAAACACAAACCCACTAGTTGACCTCCTTGTGCCTAGGTCACCCCCCAATCGGCGTTACTATAGCCAATGAGCATGGGGCTGTATTTTCCATTGAAGGTGAGGCAAAGGCTGCTGCAGCTGTTGAGGTAGCACAACACGCGCTTGACCACCTCCCAATGTGGCATGTCCGGATTTGTGCAAAACTTTCTGAGAACTCCCACTGCTTGGCAAATATCAAGGTGGGTGCCAACTGCTACATACATGAGACTCCCAACTGCACCTTGGTATAGCACTGCTTCCATGCGGTTGCTCTCTTGCATGCCGTGGGGAGTCCATGTCACGCTCACCTTCGCTCCAACTTCCAGTGGTGTTGCGGCCTTGCGCGCTCCTGCCATGTTGAAGCGCTTGGCGATGTTGCTCACGTCCGTGCTCTGCGACAACTCCAAAGTCTGCTGCTTCCGGTCGCGCTTGACCTAAAAGCCAAGGTAGCAACTGAGCTCTCCCATATGTTTTGTTTTGAATGTGGTAGCAAGGGACTGCTTCACATTGTCCAAAAGAGACTTGGAGTCAGAAGCAATGAGCAGATCAGCAACATAGAGCAAGATGATGACCTGGCTTGCCTCTTGCACGTGCCCATAGACTACATGGTTGGCTTCATTGCGCACAAAACCAAGCACAGCCAGTTGCTCATTCATCTGGTACCATGCTCGCGGTACTTGCTTCATGCCGTAGAGGGCGTTCACAAGCTTGCACACTAAATCCTACTTTCCATCCACCACATACCCCTCCGGTTGCTCCATGTACACATCCTCCTTGAGATCACCATTCAGAAATGCACACATCACATCAATTTGCTGCACCTCCCAATCCATAGCATCAGCAAGAGCCAGGATCGCTCGGATGGATGGGGACTTTGCGACAGGTGTAAATGTCTCATTGTAGTCCACACACTCATTCTGCGCATACCTTTTTGCAACCAACCGTGCTTTGTAACTGACCACCTTACCATCCACACCACGCTTGCACCTGAAGATCAACCGGCACCCAATCACTCGGCTGCCATTTGGTGTTTCTTCGAGAGTCGAGGTGCCGTTCTTCATGAGCACACCATACTCCTCATCTGGTACTGCACGCCAATCTGCCGCCTTGGCAATGCGCATGACTTCAGCGAATGTGCATACCCCTACACTGCAATAGCAAGGGTGACGATGATGCTGGTCAGATGTACTCCCACGGAGCCTTACCCCGGAGCGCCGTCGTCGCTATCGTCACTGCTATCGTCATCTGCTGATGTGACAGGTGCAGTGCTGAGGGCCTCCTCCAAGACAATCGCCTGATGTATGACCTCCAACTGCTGAACTGCATATTGCCTCGCGGCCTCCGCAGCGTTAAGGCGCGTGTGGAGCTTGACAAGCTCTGACGCGGCAGCCGACCGGCTGGCCACATCTGTGACATGTAGGCGGTCAATCACGGAATGAACCTGATGGTGGACCTCGATTGTGTGTGTGTCGGCACAAGCTAGAGCCTCCTGCAGCCTCGCAGTCTGACACCGTATGAAGGAGTGAAGCTGCTCCTGCTCGTCGCACAAGTCGACGTCCTGTACGTCAGTCGCGGCTGAAGTGCCACCGGGACACAAAGTGCTGGTAGGGCGGGAGCGCAAGACAATGAGTCGCCACGGATGTCGTCTAGAGCTGTAGGAATGGCTGCTGTGAAGGCATCTGCTACTTGTGACACACCTGTCGATTGGCCGTTAGCTACTGGGTAGACGTCGACAAATGTAGGTACAGGTGCATCCGCGGCGACGCCTTGGCCATCGAAGGTGCGATCAGTGCCGTGGTGCTCCTCGTGAACCCTGGCAAGTAGCCCATCATCCACGTGCTGTTGGAGGTCCGCCTTTCCTAGACGCGCATCTTGTAGAGACCACTCACCTGCCTCAAGACGCCTGTGTATGTCTTCCACGCACTCCTCGATAGCCCGTCGTACTGGAACATCCGCTCGAGCCACCATTGCCTCCTGCTCGTCCACCGCAGAGTGTAGGTGCTCGGGTATAGGAACAGTATCTCGGACGAGAGTAATTGTGTCCTCGGCTGGAACCGCCGTGGTATCCACGACACCGGTCAGGGTAGCAAGGTGTCGGAGGTACACAGCTCGCTCTGCATCCTCCATGTCGCAGACGCGGATGTCTAGTCTCACCGAGGGGCCATCTTGTACTCATGCCATGGCTACTACAAGAACAATAGTGCAATGGGCCTCTATGTCGGCCTCCGATCTTACGTCCGACCACTCCACGACGGACGGCTGATACTCATGGAGGAAGTCTGCCTTGTCCGTGTGGTCCATCACCTACTCTTGCTGCCCAACAGTATCTGTCTAAACTACTTGGACGTCTGTTGGGGGCCGAGTATCAACATCTCTATCACCTGCTCCTACTGCTACTCCTGGCAGCATGGCAGCTGTTTGCACATCAGCTAACGCAGGAGAGCGCATACTATCAGGCGCAGCTCCTGCATCGGCCGTCGTCATGTCATCCGCCAAGGTATCAATGAACACCATCTCCATCCCCGACTCTGACTCAGCCTCGGACCAATCCTCGTCCGGCAAAGAGTCTCTATCAAGGCGAACGTCTCCCCCTGCCGCGGTTGTCAGTGGACAAACCACCCCCCTCACGACTGACACCTCGGCAGGAGCTATGGGGACTTGGCACACCAACCCGTGGTCAGGAGACCAGGGGGTCTCGTCACCTGAGACTCCTCCCACAGCCACATCTGATGGTGCTGCCTGTGCGCGCCATGCAAGAAGAGTAGCTCACCGCCGCGCACGACGAATGCAAGAACGAGCGGTACGGCGAGGGGCTTAGGGTTCGGCCGTCGGTATGATGCCGACAGCCTCCAAGACGGAGCGGAGGGCGATGGATGTAAACAAGAGATCTAGTATGTTAGCATCGTTGGAGGAAGGGATGTAAGATCGGGAGGAAGATGAAGATGAAGTGGGAGGCGACACATGGGGCGGGGTGGTAGCTCGCTCGGAAGTCATGTGGTCAAGGGGCTGCTGGACCATGCACTTAAGATTCCGAACCTCCATGTGTAGGGCAGCCATATCAACACGCAAAAGCGCTGTGGTATCACTCGGTGACGTATCCACTGAAGGAGGAGGTGGAAAGGACCATACCCAAGGGGGATGCCACCCATGAGGGCACTTTTGGCACTGGCGCCAGCCATGCTGCCTATCTCGACAGTAATAGCACAAAAACCCTGAGGACAAGTGGGACTCGTGCTATGGCTGCATTGACCACTATGCCTGTGGCGGTTGCCACGGCTAAGGCTGAGGCGTAGACCACGGCGATGGCAGCGCCCACAACCACACTACGTAGCTCATGTCAAGAGCTGAGCATACGTGATAATCTCTTACACTCAACCCCAATGGTGTAAAGCACCACGTAGAGGGATACAAATGCAGTAACGTCTCTCAAACGGGCTGCGATGTCATCAGTCAAGGCGACAACCACAGCCGTAGTGTGTTTCCAAAGTATTGTGCCTGCTCGCGATGGCGCAACTATCGCAACGTGCGACCTAAAGCCGCATTCGATGCCGTTGACGCTGTACCAAGGGCCGTCGTCAACCTATGGCTCTGGCCTCCAACCATCTTCGCTCTTGCTCCTGCTGCTACAACTCTCGCGGCGGCTGGTGCTACAACGGTTCCCGTCGTCAGTCGACGGTAGTGGCTTCAAGCCACACTAAAAAGAAAAACTAACTTAACATAAAAGCAAAACAAAAAACAAAGCTTTCCTTCTTTTTTGGTTCACCGACGCTCTGCGCGGCCTACTGGAATGCCCCGCTCAAGGACTCCCCTTTCCTCCTTCCCTTTTTTTTGTGATGGTGCCACCTCCTCGGATGCCGCCTTTGGGGTTTTCTGGGATGCCCCACTTGAGGGACCCTCCCCCCTTGTCCTCTCTGCCTTTTTTTTTCTTTGGCTGCCAGGCTCGACCCTCGCAGCGAGCTCGTCAATCGGACGAGCTTGCCGATTGGCGGGCTCGCCGATCATCGCGAGCTCACCGCGAGCTCGGCGCGAGCTTGCTGCGAGCTCGTCGCAAGCTCGCCGTGGGAAGCTGCAAGGTAGCTTCTCGCATACTGTAATGGGGGCAGCGGTAGATGCTGCTACCGCCTTGGCTACCCATGCTGCGTGTACTACTGCTGTTGCTGCTAAGAGCGTGTGCAGTTGCGACTGCATGCTGCAATTGCTTGCTGCCGCCACCGTTGCCGCTATTGCACGGTGTTGCTGATGCTATAGCTGCTATGGCTGCTATAAGGCGGTGTTGCGCACTACTCTTGCACGCAACTACTCCACGCTACTACTAAGCTATTGCATAGTAGCTGTTGGCACGCTTCTGCTGCGCTGCCCTACTACTGTTGCACAGCTGCTGGTAAGCAGCCGTGTGGCTGCTACTACAATTGCTACTGCGATGCTACTACGCAGCATCTGCTGGCGCGCTGCTGCTGCGGTGTCATGCTACTGCGGTGCCCTGCTACTTTGCTGCCCTACTACCGCTGCATAGCAGTTGGTGAGCAGCCACTGCACAGGTGCTGGTGAGCAGCCGCGTGGCTGCTGGTGGGTAGCCGCATGGCTGCTGCTACTGTCGTGCGACGGCTCAGTTACGCGGCTGCAATTGTTGCTGCCGCATTGGTTGTAGTGGCTGCTGCTGCTGCTACCTCCCCGGTTACTGTGGCTACTGTCGCCCCTGGTTGTTGGTGTTGCACGCGGCTCAAACGGATGCTGCCATTGTTGATGTCGCGTGCTGCTGCCGTCGTTGCCTCTGTTGTAACGAACAAGTGATGGGTCCTCCCAAGACTTGCAGTTGCTTCTGTGGGTGGCACCTGCTGCTGTCACTCCCTGGTGCTACTACTGTTGCGTCTCTGCTACGCACTAGCGTGAGCTTTGGCTTGCCTACTCTGATACCATAAGATGTTTCTAGGAAGCCTCCTACCATACTTGCCATTGACTCGACGTCAGCGCTCAGTCAGCTCGCGACGTCAACACAGGTAGGACACGAAACGGCAAGGGTTTGGCTAGACAACACGACACAGTGTTAAATGTGCTTCCATTGATAAACACATGCAGAGAGAAATGACAACTGATCAACAATCAGCCTAAATAGTTGCAGGCCGCCTAGAGTCACTAGGGACGGCGGTGTTTTTGTACCTGCTCAAACTGGCCTAAAACCACAGTTTTGGCCGTCACTCACGGCTCAGGTGTCAGACTCACCCGTTGTCTGTACCAAAACGTGCAGAACGATGAGCCCTACGCAGCGGATCCTCGCAAGGTGGGTTTACATCATTGAGACAAAAACAACAAGAAAAACAAGAAAATCGGCCAAATGGCCTGTCCACCAAGAAAACTCTAGAGCACTCTGAACTGCACTAAGAGCACCCATGAGTAAACGAGTGTAGTACTGAGACGTTAGCGTGCGCTTTCCAGGACAAGAAGCACACACAAAGTTGCATGTCTCCTCATTGCCTTGGTACAGGCTACCAGGTGCTAGGGTTTTGACCACCGAGAAAACTCCAGCAACAGAAGACCAGCCAGTCAGGCTGTAGAGACGCATCATCTGCGGCACACATGCCATGTCGTAGCTACTAGATAAGTCCTTGGACAATCTGGAGTCCCGTTGGGTCGTCATAATCTCCAATGCGGCCGCTGCTCACCATCAGCTCCGGGTGCACCTGTAGCCGCCACGCCCGTGGCTCGTGACGGGTGGAAGGCACACACACCAACACGTCGATCAGCTCCGTGTAGGTAGTCCACCACCAGACGACGCCCCCGTGCCACCTGGGTCTGTATCAGGAATCTGCACAAACATGGACACAATTGAGTGGTCACTTTAAACCGTACAGGTCGACATGAACGTCATAGATTACAACAACGATTGTGTCAGTTTGTCCTAAAGCCGGTCCGAAACCATCGTTTTCTCTATAACTCTACGAACATGTATCCAAAGGCAACACCGTCTGAACCCAGAGATGAAGAATCTCAAGCCGGACTCTACGACTGGTCACACACACAAGTCCGGCATCAATTGATGGACAAAGAATGCAAAACATGCAAATCGGACTCGAGAGCAAGTCCACCGAGAAAGCTTTAGCGTCAACAAAAAAGGCAAAGCACCTGGGCAAGCACCCAGGACGACGCGGCAGCTGTCTGGCACGTGCTGGTGGGAGGAGCCACCACTCCTCGGTGCTCTGAGACAGAAATGCTAGGCAACAGGTTGGGGCAGCAGCATTGTTGATGCAGCGTGCGGGCTTCCACGCTCGTTGCTTAAGTCTGCTGCTCTAGAGACAAAGTCTGGAAGCTCTGGGTTTGTTACTCAGAAGTGCGTGCGCCAGTGTTAGAACAGGAAAGCAACTGGAAACTGAACGTAACTGATTAGGAATGAAGAATGAGCAACAATGGGAGACCACTCCAAGTTCTAGCTCCTCCCCCAGCTCTGTAGAACTTGTTACTCAGCTAACTAGCCAATAAAAAAACAGTCCTAGATCTGTCTTTTGACAAGCAGGGTTTTCTCCGTGAGCCCTGCCAGACGCCCGACAGCCCCAAACCTGGGCATCGTCCGTTTTGCCTAAAATCCGGACCATTAAGAAACATGAGTACTGCGAACGCAGCTGTGCGGTCAGAATCAGCTAGAAAAACAGCAGCAAAGAGTTACGGCTGCCCCAAACTAGGTAGTGCCTACGACAGACAGTGATGCCAAACAGGGCCACACAGCAAGAGACATGGACCCTAGGCACAGCATGATGCTGCAGACGCAATGCCACAAGCAGAAACAGCGCTGGATGCATGTAGACAACATCTGCAATGGGAGTGACCGGCGGCGGCCTGACCGCCGAGGAGGCCTGCCGATGGATCTGAGCGCGTCGCTGGAGGGAGGAGGCTCCAACCAATTGTGAGTGGACCTCACCGTGCGTAGGCTCCACCGAGCAACACTCGAGCGGCATTGAGTCTCGCCCTCATTCATCTGCACGCCGATGTACACAAGCGGAGAGGACACAACAGAGTACAATGAGAGATGCACGAAAACCAACACTTCCCCATGACTCACAGGCGTAGTGCACATGTGCGAGCAGAGACATAGTCAACAACCAGACTCCCCGAGGCCACGCAGAGACACAGGCAGGGACAAAGGGAGTCACTCACAGACGCACGCCGATCGAACTCACGGCCTTCTTGAACGAGTCGCGCTTCAGTGCCTTGGTCAAGAAGTCAGCCTGCTGCCGTGCTGTCTCAACCCACACGATGCTGATGCTACCATCATGCAACAATGAACGCACTTATTGATATTCAACATTAACTTGCTTTGTGCATGTGTGATGCACACCGTCATTGTCGGCGATGGCCATGACACTCTCATTGTCACAATGTAACGTGATGGATGCAACAAACTGACGAAACTGCGACAACAGAGGACACAACCTCAGACTCTCACACGCGTCTGAGCCAAGGGCAACGTATTGAGCCTCAACAGTGCTGTGTGCAATGCACCCTTGCTTGCCATTACGCCAGGACACAACCGTTCTGCCAATAGAAAAGATCCAGCCTGTGCGACTCTTTACGTCCGGACTATTGCTCAAGTCACTGTCGGCGTAGCCTACCGCGACAACAAACGGCTAGCGGCGGAACATGAGACCTCGCCGAGGAGTCAAGACAACATAGCACAGTATCCGGATCGTGGCCTCGAAGTGGAGGTGACGCGACTCTTGAGAAAACTAGGCCAAGAGGTTGACGATGAACGCGATTTCTGGGCGCGTCGTCGTCGCCAACATCATTGACCCGATGACTTGGAGGTACGTGGTCACGTTAACTGTCTCCCCCACAACTGCTGGGCTAGGACTCTTCAGCTTAACCTGACCATCAGGCGACATGGGTGAGGATGCGCTCGGGATGAGTGGCAGGTCCTCTGCAAAGTGGGTGGACAGAGTCTGCACACAGGCAGCCTAGTGGATGTGCAGAACACCCTGGGAGTGATCATGCTCGAGCTCCATGCCTAGGAAGACTCGGGCAGATCCGAGATCTTTCATATGGTAGGCGACGTGCAGCAAGTCCTTGACACGCTGGATAGTAGCCGTGTCTGGTGACGCGATGAGGAGATCGTTGACATAAACCAGAATAACAGCGAAAGTCTGGCCTCGCGAACTCATTAACAATGTGGGGTCAGTGGTGCTGCTCTGTAGCCCGCTGCGAAGGAGCGTGCAGTTGATCTCCCGTTTCCAGCACCGAGGCGACTGCTTCAGGCCATAGAGGACCTTCCGCAACCGCCAGACTCTCCTAGTGCCATCGTCAAAGCCTGGGGGTTGCACCATGTAGAGCTCCTCACCCTCTGGTGAGCCATGGAGAAAAGCATTGCTCACGTCCATCTGATTCAACTCCCACCCATGCTGGGCAACCAGGGTGAAGAGCGCCCGGATAGTGGAGAACCGGCCAACTGGGGCAAAGATTTGGTCGTAATTGACCTTGCAGATCTGGGCAAACTCCTTGGCTGTGAGGCGGGCCTTGTACTTGCCCAAGGACCCGTCGGGTTTCCACTTGCGCCGAAAGATCCGCTTGGAGTTTACGGCCTTCCGACCTGGAGGAAGGTCGAAGAGATCGTACACGTGGTTCTGTTGGATGGCAGCGAGGTCATTGGCGTAGGCAGCATCCCAGTATGCGCCCTCATGAGAGGCTTGTGCCTCGGACAGGATGGCTGGGTCCTCCAGGCGTGCTGTGGAGCGAACTATGAGAGCGTGTGCATCTCGAGCTCCATGTGGGATGCACGCGAGTGCAGGCACGACAGCGTAACGATGCTCGTTATGAAGCATGGCGTAGCCCAGTGCGGAGCCCGGGTGAAGGTTTGCAATGATGGCCGATGTGGTCAGGCCGAGGGCCTTGGTGCCAGGATCCCCACTCACGACCGTGGGAGTGGAGGAGACACGTGGAGCCACAGGGGGCCCAGGTGCCATGGAGCGCGGTGCCACGGTCTGCGCGCTTAGCGACGGTCTGGGTTGGAGACTGTCGCCTAGGCCACATGTGTAGTGTGGCAGGGCAGCAGATGGCACTGAGTCCGACGGGCCAACGGAGGTGGAGGGGGCTGCTGGCCCGGAGGGGCCAGCGAATGCAACCGAGGCTGCTGGCCCGGAACGGCCAACGCATGCAACCGGAGATGTCGGCCTGGAGGGGCCTGTAGACGCGACTTGGGCTTCTAGCCCGGAGAGGCCAGTGGACGCCACTGGGGTTGACGGCCCGGAGGGGCCAGTGGACGCGACTGGGGCTACTGGCCCGGAGGGGCCTGTGGATGCGACTCGAGCTGCTGGCTCGGAGGGGCCGGTGGACGCGACTTGGGCTGCGAGCCTGGAGGGGCCTGTGGACGCGACTCAAGCTGCTTGCCCAGAGGAGTCAGTAGATGCGACAGGGACTGCCGGCCCGGAGGAGCCAGTGGACGCGACTGGGGATGCCGACGTGGACGGGCTAGTGGACGCGACTAGGGCTGCTGGCCCCGAGGGGCCCGTGGACACGAATGGGGCTGCCAGCCCAGAGCGGCCAATGGATGTGTCACCCGGAAGTGGTAGGACGGAGGACGGACTCACCACTCCCACACGCGATGGGATAGACACGGACAATCCGGAGTGAGTGAGGTCGCGGGGAAACAGGTCCGCGAAGAAGAGGGCATTGCGGGACACGACGGTGTAGTTTTGGGATGGATCCCAAAAGTACCAGGCCTTGGACTGATGAGAGACACCAAGGAAAGTGCAGGGATGTCCACGTGGGGCGAGCTTGCCGCCCTATTGCGGGACGAGCAGCCACACAATGGCCATGCATCCCCAGACGCGAGCCGGGCGGAGGTCAGTATGCTGAGCGCACCAATGCTAGTACGGTGTGGATTGGCGGGAAGGGGACCGTGAGGAGTCCAGTTCCAGACCCATGTCATGTAGGCCATGGCTTAAAAATAGAAGCCATCGGAGACATGAGACTCGATCCACATGGTGCGGACGGCGTCGGCCATGGTATGTTTCTACCGTTCGGAGAAACCGTTTTGGGCAGGCGTGTAGGGCGCAAACGTCTCATGGTGGATACCGCGGGAGACGAGAAAGGTCGTGGTCTCACCCATGTACTTACCACCACGGTCGGAGCAAAAGCGACGAAGAGAGCGACCACTCTCGCGCTCCGCAAGGACAAGCCATTCCTGGATGGCGCGGGCGACATCGCTCTTCTGTCGAAGGCAAAAGACCCAACGGTAGCGAGAATAGTCGTCAATGAGGGTAAGGACATAGTGACCATTCTCTCTGACGAATTTGGTGGGAATAGGGCGCATGACGTCAGAATGGACCAGGTCGAGAGGGGCGGATACACGGGAGGAAGACAAAGGGTATGTGGACTGGTGCATCTTGCCCTGAGCGCAATCAATGCACTCTGTAGGGCACGGGAGAGGGAAAGTCTCCGGTTCAAGGCCCTTGGCCGGCTGGGTGTGGAGCATGCTATTTATGACAACATAGTGGACATGGCAAAGGCGGCGGTGCAAGAGGCGGGTGTGCTGAGGAGAGAGCGTGCTGGTGACAAACACATGGCCTGTGGCGGCCGACGGGGAGGAGACTTAAGGAGAGGAGGATAGACGAGGTACATGCCACAGGTTGCCACGAGCGGTGGTGTGTAGTACAACTGGACCACACGGAAGCAATGACACAGTGCCAACACCACGCGAGTGCACAACATCCATGCTCATGTGGTCAAGGGCAGTGACGCACAGGGGGGTGAGCTCGAGACCTGGGACGAAGAGGACTTCGGTTACAAAGACATCATCAGCAGGACCACGGAAACGAACGACACTGACACCGCGGACAAGCAACACCTGTCGGGAGCCCGTCCGGACACCGGAGATATTGCCAACAGGACCGAGCATGCTAAAGGCCTCACGGGAGGCCGTCATGTGATGCGTGGCCCCGGAGTCAATGATCCAGATCTCAGCGGGGTCCTGGACCGGGGTCGCGAGATCGTTAATGGTCACATGGCAGTAAGCAAGAGACGCAGACGCGGTGGAAGGGGCGCGAACCGGGACTGCCAATCATCAAGCCACGCAACGTCGTCATGGAAGGGGGTAGAGGAGACCACGGGAGATGACGACATAGACGAGGAAATGGGACACAACCGTAGCTCAGTCTCAGTCATGCAAGGCTGGGTGGGAGAGCAGGAAGTGACGCAACTCGCACTTCCTTGGGGAGGGGAGCGAGGCAGGCCGATCTGGAGCGCAATGAACTGCTCTAGCTGACGCTGACAGGAGGACGGCCCGGGAGTGTAGACTGGGAACGTAGTGACAGCACCGAAGCCCGTGTAGGTGGAGGACTGTGCCAGTGAAGGAAACGGAGGCGCCGACGGTTGTGGATGGTACTGCTGCGATGCGGGTGTCTGCTAGACTGGCAGAGGTATCAGAGTGGCGGAGCTGCTAGACGAGGCCGAGGCGGCAGGGCCGACGGCAGCTACTACGGCAGAGGCGAGACGACGCAATCGCTGGCAATACATGGTGGCAATGACGCATGCCTCGTCCGACAGGAGAGGGCACGTGTAGCACCTGCGCCTGGGCTGGCCACAATTGTGGAAGATCGAGCCACCACCGCTGGATCCAGTTGACGGTTACTGCTACTGCTGCTACTGTTGCGACGTACCCTTCACTTTCTTGTTCTGGTGCTTCCTCTTCCCTGAAGCCGATGAGGTTGCTACGGCAGGGGAAGCAACGTCCGCGGAGGCGACGGCAAGGGAGTCAAAGGCAAGGGAGGCAAGCACCTCCGTGCGCTAGAGTCGGGACTCCAGATGAGCTTCCTCAATCCGGAGGAGGAGCTCATATGCCCAAGGCATGAGGGTGCCCTAGGCCGCCATGGTGTAGAGGACGTTATGGGAGTAGTGCACAAAGACGTCCGCGTACACGTTGGTGGCGCCGCGCTTGATGGTGAGGAGCGCGGACAGAGGGGTTGAGGCACAGGTGCCGAGACGACGAAGGATGTCCACCGCCTGTTGCCAGTAGGTGGTGACCGTCTCGGTCGCCCCTATGTGGAGGGAGTTGAACTCCCGTAGCAGACGGTTGGTCTCAACCTCGCTGGACAGACGATGGGGACGAGTAAGGATGTGCCACGCGGCTACAGGGTATGGGGTGGTGCTAGCGGCGAAGTCGTCAAGAAAAGACTTTAGGGCCAGGCGTGAAGCCAGAGGGGCGACGGGGACAAGGGCATGTGCGGCGCGACCAGCATCATACAACTGGTCGGCCTGGATGGGGTCATACGCGAGGGTGTATTATGCCTACAGGCCCTCACCTTACGCCCAAATCCTGAAGCTGAGCTCCCAGCTCTGGAACTGTTCGCCGGCCTGAAGCGGCAGAGGCGGCGTCTCAAAGTCCTTCTGCCTACGGGCGGCACGCAGAGTGGGGCCAAGGAAGGAGGTCACCGTCCGCTGCTCGCGCTGAGTCTTGTGCTGGGCTAGGTAATGCGTGGCAGCGGAAATAGCGGGATTGGCGTGCCCTGGAAGAATAAATGGTGACAGCGCACTGGTGGTAGCGTGGGAGGCCAATGGCTGCAGCACTGCAAGGTGCTGTGTCAACGCGGCGAGCTGTTGCTCAAGAGTAGCCAGGGGGTCAGGGTTGCCGCCAAGGACGCCAGAGGGTTGCTGCTGCTACTGCCACTGCTCCTGCTCCTACTGCTGTTGCTGCTACTGCTGCTGCTGCTACAGCTGCTACAGGAAAGGGGGGCTGGGGATACCCCCAACAGAGGAGGACCCCTCCTTAGAGGGGCTGTTATTCATGGTGGATTATGGTGCCTCTCTTCCTCCTTTTTTTTGTCTCTTTTGTGTGCTTCTGATGTCAGCAGTGACGTTAGCCGAGGATGGCTGACGTCAGCAGATGCTACTACGGTGTGTGTAGGGCTACTGCTTTGTTCTTTTTCTTCTGTTATTGATGACGTCAACAGTGGTGTCAGCGGGCGGCTGCTGACGTCAGCAGCGGTTGATATAGTCGCTGCTGCGCGGTTGCAGCCGTTGTTATTGCTGTTGCTGTTACTGTTGCTCCTGCTATTGCTACTACTGCTATTACTGCTGCTGCTGCTACTACTACTGCTGCTGCTGCTGCTACTACTACTGCTACTGCTACTACTACTACGGCTGCTAGCGTAGTGGGGATGTTTTTTCTTTTCTTTTCTTCTCTTCTTGCTTGTCACTACAAGCTCGTTGCTTGCAGCGAGTAGCGGGCTACGGGCAGCTGCGGCTGCTGTTGCTGCTGGCTGCCGCTGTAGCCGCTACTGCTGCTACTACTACCGCCGGCGGCTGCTGCTACTCCCGCTGGCTACTGTTGCTATGATCTGCTACAATATGTTGCTGTTGTAGGCTACTGCTTGCTGCTGCTACAGCTGGTACGGGCTGCTGTTGCTGCGAGCTGCTACGAGCTGCAGCTGCTATTGTCAGTTGCTGTTGTATGTAGCTGCTGTTGGTTGTTGCTGCCAGTGCTCGCTGCCACTACAAGCTGCTGTTGCTACTATTGGCTACTACTGTCAGTCACACCTCGATGACGTCGTCCTGTGCCTCGTCGCCAGCAAGCGCTTGACGTGGCCTAACGCTCACCTCCTGGCGTCAAGCGTGGGGGTCAGTGCTGCGGACAAAAATACGGCAACATTTCCCGTGGCCCAGTGACCGCGGGAAGAATTCTGACGCCGCCACCAAGCGGGTCAATGCTGCCAAACAAAATCCGGCGGCATTTCTCCGGCACTGGCAAGTGTGGAGGTCCGCCGGCGTTGTTTGGCACCTGTACGTCAGTCTTCTACTGATGCTGCTACGTTCTGGCTTTGATGCCAAGACAGAAATGCTAGGTACTAGGTTAGGGCAGTAGCGTTGTTGATGCAGCGTACGGGCTTCCACGCTCGTTGCTTAGTCTGTTGCCCCTTCACTCTGCTACTCTAGAGACTAAGTCTGGAAGCTCTGGGTTTGTTACTCATAAGTGCGCGCGCGCGTGTTAGTGCCAGAAAGCAGTTGGAAACTGAGAGTAATTGATTAGGAATGAAGAATGAGCAACAATGGGAGACCCCTCCAAGTTCTAGCCCCCCTCCCCCACTAGTGTAGAACTTGTTACTCAGCTAAGCAGTCAATAAGAAATAGTCCTAGACCTAGTTTTTGGCAGGTAGGGCTTTCTCGGTGAGTCCTGCCAGACGCCCAACAGCCCAAAACCCGGGCGTCATCCGTTTTGCCAAAAACTGGACCATACCATGATACCGGCGCTGCGAACGCAGTCGTGCAGTCAGAATTAGCTAGAAAAATAGCAACAAAGAGTTACGGCTGCCCAAACCCAGGTAGTGCTTACGACTGTCAGTGATGCCAAACATGGCCACACAGCAAGAGACGTGGACCCTAGGCACAACATGATGGTGCAGGCGTAATGCCATAACCAGAAACAACGCTGAGTGCATGTAGACATCATTTGTAGTGGCAGTGACCGCCGGCGGCCCGACCGCCAAGGAGGCCTGCCGATGGAGCTGAGCGCATTGCCGGAGGGAGGAGGCTCCAGCGAACTGTGAGTGGGCCTCAGTGTGCGTCGGCTCCACCGAGCGACACTCCAACAGCGTCGAGTCTTGCCGTCTGTCATTTGCACGGCAATGTTGAAAAGCCGGGAGGACACAACAAGTACAATGAGAGATGTACAAAAACCAACATTCCGGTGCCGGCTACGTCCGCATCAGGGATGTACACTAGCATGGTCACGGCCGAGTGGTCACAGTGAATTCTACAAGCAAACGGGGACAACTCACATCAGAACAAAGTATGCACAAGCTAGGGTATGGTTTGATTGTAGCCTAAAAATACCTTTTAGCCGGAGAATGGCAAAAGGAGTGTCGCGACAGAAAATCCATCGTGTTACTTCTCCCCCAGTCCTTTTTGGGCAGTAGAGTAGCATTTATACGTGGAATGACAGGGGTTTAGGACGCATAGTCACCATTTCATGCAACAAATAAGTCCGTTTGTGGCACAGTTCGTCTTAGTTGTAATGGTTGAGGGAAGGGTCTACGTCTTGGTTCCATAGTTAGTCGTAAAATGACATTGCGTCGTTACATATCATAATTGTTTTGGCTAATCTTCTAGAGCAGCGTTGTTCCATTTCCAAATTTCCATGCAAGCCTTGACCATTTTCACAGAGGTTCCACAATTTGGCAAACCAAATAATTGCTTATACATTGTTTGGTTGGCTTCTTGATGTTATTGTGTGTTTATAATAGTGCACTCCACACACACTCTCGAAACTGTATGACTTACCTGCATGGATTGTTTCAGACATTATGTGGCACCACGAGTTCAATTGCAATGATCTCTTGGATTTCACAAGATCCCGTTCTTTTTGCAATTACTTCAATGCATTTGGTTGCTCTGAAAATCCAAGAAAGTGCACACAGTAGTACGCGCAAGCTTGAAAAGCGTCCTCTTCTTTTAATTCATCAGTCAGACCGGTTAATCACCACCCATAATGAATTTAAGGGGTTGGAATTATTTTTTAAAACACCGAATAAAGCTGTGTTTTTTGTTGCCCCTGCAAACAGAAGTAACATCACCGAGTTCTATCGAGTTCGACTTGGATGGCCTTCTGAGGAATTGGAAAGTTGAAACATATGAATATTTGCTGGATTTTGTTATCTCATTACATCTTCCACATAGGAGGTAGGCTGCGTACCAGGTGCTCTTATGCCGGGTTGTGAAGGACTGTTTTGTTTCTTGTTGGCTGCCTCATTACATAACGTGGCTTCTTATAGCGCGAGGTGTGCCACGTGGCTCGAACGTAGTTCCTGGCCTGTGGGCGGCGGATGGGATGAGTTGAGGGTTGGAGACCCTCAACTACTGCGGTTATGGCCCAGTAGGCCAAGCTTCCCGTCCGTTTGCTACACTTCTGGTTAGGCTAAAATGTACGAGGACTCCCTTCAGCTACCCGGTCGTTGTGTCCTGGCCTTGCCGAAATGAAGTAGTACTTCCGAGATTGTAGAAAGTAAAATTTCGTTTAAGGGAGGTTAGCTGCTCGATGTAGCCACGTGTGATGTATGGGGAACAACGAGCGCCAGAATTCAATGGTGCTACGCGTTGCACAATGCGCGTTGTGCTGGCTTTGCCCAAATTCGCGCCATACACGGATTGGAGCATGCAGGTTCGTTGTGCAATCGCCTTCGGCAAATGTTTTTTTGTTTTCACTGCGCCAAAAGAAAATGGGGTGGGTAGTCAGACTGGACAAACCGACTGACTGACCTCGACATGGCTTTCGAGCTCAACCTTTGGATCACTCCCAACACTCACGTCAAGAGCAGCGCGAGAACAACCCGAACTTTCATCGCCAACTTTCATTACGTCTGCAACTTCCACAGGAACTCATCTCAAACCACAGGTTTCCCTCAATTTGCAGCAGAAAAAACAGTGAACTTGGGCGCGATATATCGGCGCGTGTATCGAGAGTGGGCTTGTCACCTCGAAATGCTCGCGCCAGTTGCGCCATGGCACGGTTCAACACGTGGTCGGGGTTCGTCCATCGTAAGGCTGTGCAGCGCAGTGGCGAACATGGCGACATCGACCGACAGCGACAGGCTGCGGTTGCCGTCCGCGAAAACCTGCCCGGCTCTCCTGCGTCCCCGGGGGGGAGGGGGGAGGGGGGACAAAGCGCAGTTGCATGGCCATGGCCGCAGGGCTGCGCGCGTCATCATGCATGGGAGCAAGCACTTGTATACCCTATGCCACCTGTTCGGAAACTATGAGGGCAAGTGTTGTGTATATAAGTCGCTTAGGTCTGCTTGCGTCATACAGACGTATGGTCTTGGGACAGCCATCGTGAGGCTTCTGACCGACCGGCACACGGGCAGGAGCAACAGTTGCAGGCGAAGCACGATGGTCGATTGTGGTCTTCCTACGCATGTGAAGCCGTCATGCTCCAACGGAAACTCTGCAAAAGTCAGCGCGCATGCACAGATCATTGGAAATCTCCCGCGTTCGTCCTTGACCGTAGCCCTCGAACGGCGTGATCAATTCGCACGCACGCTCTACTCACACTGAATTCTTGCTGTAGTTCCTCTGCTTGAACTCGTGGTGCTGCCGACTGGGGCGTCAGCAGCATCGCAGCCACCACGTTTTCAGCCCCTGCGCGCTGAGGGAAGCCCTAGCAGCGGGACCGACGCAGCCATGTCCGAACGCGGAGCACATCGGCACGGACCCCGCCACAGCGCACGGCGGCACTAGTCCCAAGTCTTTCAGCCGTGTCCATCCGACGCTGGCCATGCTCGTGCTTTTGCGCCGCCTCTATGCGCCGGCTTGATCCGCCCTCAGCGGCGGGACCAGCAGCAGCAGTAGCAGCAGCATTAGCAGGAGCCGGCGGAGGGTGGCGGCCGTCTTTTGCCAGCGATAGTGAGGGAGGCGGTTTGCGACCTGGGGATAGTTCCCATGCGGCCAATCCTCTTGCGGGTGCGGATGCGGATTCCGATGCGGCAGAGCAGCAGGTGTACGTGACGGATCGGATGCCGCGTTGCCGTCGCCGCACTATCTGCGACCCGGGTGGCAGCGTTGCCGTTGTTAGTCCAGGACATCCCAATCAACAGAAACAGTGGCGGCTGCGGCGGCAGCTGTTGCAGCAGACCTGGCATCCGTGGCAGCTGGACCCGCAGCCTTCACAGCGGGGTCAGGAGGGGCGGATACGCCAACGGCACCGCCGGCGGCGGCAGCGGCAGCAGCTAAGTTGTCCAGGGCAAGACGGGGACCCCTGGAGCGGCGGCGTCGGTCTCGCCGCGCCGCCCGGCGAGGCATGGGTCCTGGCCTCCCGTGGATCGAGCGCCATGGATCGCCCACTCCCGCCGCTCCTCCCGCACCAGCAGCAGCATCAGCAGCAGCAGCAGCAGCAGCAGCCGTTCCAGCGGTAACATCTGCAGCGACGGGCGCAAGAAGCGGCACCGTAGGGGAGTCGGATCTAGAAGCAGAGACGGCGTCGTCGTCTGCAGCAGCGTCAGCAGCAGTGTTAGGGTCAGCAGCAGTGGGAGGAGGAGGAGGAGGAGGAGGAGGTGGTGGTGTTGGAGGTGGAGGCAGAGGCGGCGAAGGCGGAGGAGAGGGAAGGGGAGCAAGGGGATTCGTTGGTGAAGCGAACGGAATAGGGAATCACTTGATGTTAGTCGTAGCGGCCACAGCAGGGGCAGCAGCAGCGTCTGCTGCAGCAGGAGTTGTAGAAGCAGGCGGCAGCGAAGGTGCGAGAGGCGGAGGGGACAGAGCAAGAGGAGGAGGAGAGGAGAAGGCGTTGGGTAGTGGCGCGGGCGGTCCCTTTCACTCCGTTGGAAGTGTA
>SZWC01000173.1:393455-472207 GCA_023375785.1 Penium margaritaceum | reverse complement strand
CCAACTGACACCTTTCAGCACTCTCTTGATGGTACGAGTACATCGCACGCAGACTGTGGCCGTGTGTGTAGACCATAGAAGGCCATAGCAGCCGCCGGGCCTGTCATGTGCGCTAGTGAAACCCACAGATTTGAACAGTTCCCCATGTTTCACGAAACAATCAACACGTGAAGAGTCTTGCAACCCTCCCCTTTGTCCGGGCGCCCCCGATCCTCACAATTTGAAGCCACACTCAACCACACGTGCAGAGGCAACTGACCCGTGGAAGCCGCCGGACATGTCGTCTCCTTCGGTTTGTCCGTTGGCGAGGCCTTCCCGGGCAAGCTTCACCGCACATTCAGGGCTCGAGACTAGGACGGACGGTTGCAGCATCGTTTCCACCCAGAATGATCCATACACGCACTTACACACACTTACACGAACTTACACACACTTATACACACACATACTTACACGCACTTTCAAACACTTACACGCAATTACACGCATTTACACAAACTTACACGCACTTACACGCACGTACATACACTTACACGTACTTATACGTACTTAGACGTACTTAGACACACTTAGACATACTTACATGCACTTACACGCAGTTACACGCACTTACACATGCTTACACGCACTTACATGCACTTACACGCATTTACACGCACTTATACACACTTACACAAATGTACACGCACTTGTACACACTTACACACACTTAAACACACAATTACACACTTACACACACTTAGACGCACTTACACGTACTTATACGCACTTACGTGCACTTACACGGACTTACACGTACCTACATGCACTTACACGTACTTACACATACTAACACGCACTTACACGCACTTACACGTACTTACACGCACTTACACGCACTTACACACACTTAGATGTACTGACACACACTTCCACGCAGTTACACGCATGTATACGTACTGACACGCACTTACATGCACTTACACACACTTACATGCACTTACACACACTTACATGCACTTACACGTACTTACACGCACTTACACGCACTTACACTCACTTATATGCACTTACACGCACTTACACGCACTTACACGCACTTACATACACTTGCACAGACTTACACGCACTTACATGCTCTTACACGCAATTACACGCACTTAGACGGAATTACACGTAGTTAATTGCACTTATACGCACTTACACGTGCTTACACAAACTTACACGCACTTACACACACGTACACACACTTACACATACTTACACATACTTTCACGCACTTACACGCAGTTACACGCACTTACACGCACTTACACGCACTTATATGCACTTACACGCAGTGGCACGCACTTACACACTTACACGCACTTACACACACTTACACACACTTACACGCACTTACATGCACTTACACACACTTTCACGTAGTTACACCCACTTACACGCACTTACACGCACGTACACGCACTTAAAAGCACTTACATGCACTTACACGTACTTACACGCACTTACACGCACTTTCACGCACTTATATACACTTACACGCACTTACACGCACCTACACACACTTACACGTACTTACACACACTTACACACACTAACATGTACTTACACACACTTATACGCACATACACGCACTTACACACACTTACACGCACTTACACGCACTTGCATACACTTACACGCAATTACACATACATACACGCACTTGCATGCACTTACACGTACTTACATGCATTCACACACACTTACATGCACTTACATAGACATACACGTGCTTACACGCACTTACATGCACTTACACGCACATACACACACTTACACACAGTTACATGCACTTACACACACTTACACAAACTTACACGCACTTACACACACTTACATACACTTTCACACACTTACACGTATTGACACGTACTTACATGCACTTACACACACTTACATGCACTTACACGTAGTAACACGCACTTACACATGCTTACACGCACTTACATGCACTTACACGCATGTACACGCACTTACACACACTTACATGCACTTACACGCACTTAAACATACTTATACGCACTTACACGCACTTACCAACACTTACATACACTTACACACACTTACACACACTTACACGCACTTGCGCGCACTTACATGGACTTACACGCACCTACATGCACTTACATGCACTTACACGCACTTGCACGCACATACACGCACATACACACACTTATACACACTTACACGCACTTACAAGCACTCATACGCACTTATACATACTTACACGCACTAACATACACTTACACACACTTACACACACTTACACGCATTTACACGCACTTACACACCCTTACACGCACTTACATGTAGTTACACACACTTACACGTGCTTACATGCACTTACATGCACTTACACGCATGTACACACACTTACACACTTTTACATGCACTTACACGCACTTACACGTACTTACACGCATTTACACACACTCACAAACACTTACACACAGTTACACGCAGTTACACGCACTTACACACACTTGTGTGCACTTACACGGACTTACACGCACCTACACACACTTACACGCACCTACACGCACTTACACGCACTTACACATGCTTACACACACTTACACACACTTACACGTACTTACACACACTTACCTGCACTTTCACGTACTTACACGCACTTACACGCACGTATATGCACTTAGATACACGTACACACACTTACATGCACTTACACATACTTACACGCACTTACACGCACTTACACATACTTACACGCACTTACATGTAACGCACTTGTAACTACGTGTAAGTGCATGTAAGTGTGTGTAACTAAGTGTAAGTGTGTGGAAGTGTATGTAAGTACGTGGAAGTACATGTAAGTGCGTGTAAGCACGTGTAAGTGCGTGTAAGTGCGTCTAAGTGCGTATAAGTGTGTGTAAGTGCGTGTAAGTGCGTATAGTGCGTGTAAGTGCATGTAAGTGCGTGTAATTGCGTGTAAGTATGTGTAAGTGCATGTAAGCGCGTGTAAGTGCGTTTAAGTGTGTGTATGTACGTGTAAGTGCGTATAAGTACGTGTAAGTGCGTGTAAGTGCGTGTAAGTATGTGTAAGTGTGTGTAAGTGCATGTAAGTGCGTGTAAGTGTGTGTAAGTGCATGTAAGTGCGTGTAAGTGCGTGTAAGTATGTGTAAGTGTGTGTAAGTGCATGTAAGTGCATGTAAGTGTGTGTAAGTGCATGTAAGTGCGTGTAAGTGTGTGTAAGTGTGCGAAAGTGCGTGTAAGTGCGTGTAAGTATGTGTAAGTGTGTGTAACTACGTGTAAGTGCATGTAAGTGTGGATAAGTGCGTGTATGTGCGTATAAGTGCGTGTAATGGCGTCTAAGTACGTGTAAGTACATGTAAGTATGTGTAAGTGCGTGTAAGTGCGTGTAAGTGCGTGTAAGTGCGTGTAAGTGCGTGTAAGTGCGTGTAACTGCATGTAACTGCATGTAAGTGCGTGTAAGTGCGTGTTAGTCTGTGTAAGTACGTGTAAGTACGTGTAAGTGCTTATAAGTGCATGTAAGTACGTGTAAGTGCCTGTTAGTGCGTGTAACTACGTGTAAGTGCGTGTAACTACGTGTAAGTATGTGTTGGTGCGTGTAAGTGTGTGTAAGTGCGTGCAAGTAAGTATAAGTGCGTGTAAGTGCGTGTAAGTGCGTGTAGGTTCGTGTAAGTACGTGTAATTGCGTGTAAGTGTTTGTAAGTGCGTGTAAGTACGTGCAAGTACGTGTAAGTGCGTGTAACTTTGTGCAAGTGCGTGTAAGTACGTGAAAGTGCAAAAAACTGTCTAAGTATGTGTAAGTACGTGTAAGTGCTTGTTAGTACATGTAAGTGCGTGTAAGTGCTTGTAAGTGCGTGTTAGTGTGTGTAAGTGCGTGTAAGTGGGTGTAAGTGCGTGTAAGTGTGTGCAAGTGCTTGTAAGTGCGTGTAAGTGCGTGTAATTGCGTGTAAGTGCGTGTAAGCATGTTTAAGTGCATGTAAGTGCATGTAAGTGCGTGGAAGTGCGTGTAAGTACGTATAAGTGCGTGCAAGTGTATGTATGTGCGTGTATGTATGTATAAGTACGTGTAAGTGTGTGTACGTGCATGTAAGTGTGTGCAAGTGCGTGTAAGTGCGTGTAAGTGCGTGTAAGTGCGTGTAAGTGCGTGTACATGTGTGGAACACTGTGTAAATATGTGTAAGTGCGTGTAAGTGTGTGCAAGTGTATGTAAGTGCGTGTAAGTACACGTAAGTGTGTCTATGTGCGTGTAAGTAAATGTAACTACGTAAGTGCGTGTAAATGCATGTAAGTGTGTATAAGTGCGTATAAGTGCGTGTAAGTGCATGTCATTGCGTGCAAGTGCGTATAAGTCCGTGTAAGTGTGTGTAAGTACGTGTAACAACGTGTTACTGCGTGTAACTGCGTGTAGGTGCGTGTAAGTGCGTTTAAGTGCATGTAAGTGCATGTAAGTGCACGTAAGAACGTGTAAGTCATGTAGGTTTGTGTGAGTGCATGTAAGTGCTTGTAAGTGCGTGTAGGTGTGTGGAAGTGCGTGTAGGTACGTATAAGTGCGTATAAGTGCGTGTAAGTGTGTGTAAGTGTGTGTAAGTGCGAGTAAGTGCGTGTAAGTGCATGTAAGTGCGTATTTGTACGTATAAGTGCGTGTAAGTGCGTGTAAGTGCGTGTAAGTGTATGTAAGTATGTGTAAGTGTGTGTAACTGTGTGTAAGTGCATGTAAGTATGTGTAAGTGTGTGTAAGTGTGTGTAAGTGCGTGCAAGTACATCATAGTGTGTATAAGTATGTATAAGTACGTGTAAGTGCGTGTAAGTGTGTGTAACTGTGTGTAACTGCATGTAAGTTTGTGTAAGTACGTGTAAGTACACGTAATTGTATGTAAGTGTGTGTAAGTGTGTATAAATACGTGTAAGTGTGTGTAAGTGTATGATAGTACGTGTAAGTACGTGTAAGTGCGTGTAAGTATGTGTAAGTGTGTATAAGTGCGTCTAAGTACGTGTAAGTGTGTGTAAGTGCGTGTAAGTACGTATAAGTGCGTGTATGTGCATGTAAGTATGTGTCATTGTGTGTAAGTGCGTGTAAGTGCATGTAAGTGTGTGTAAGTGCATTTAAGTGCGTGTAAGTACGTGTAAGCGTGTATATGTGTGTGTAAGTGCGTGTAAGTGCGTGTACGTGTGTGTAAGTGCATATAAGTGCGTGTAAGTGCGCATAACTGTGTGTAAGTGCTTGTAAGTACGTGTCAGTGTGTGTAAGCGCGAATAAGTGCGTGTAAGTGTGTGAAACTGTGTGTAATTATGTGTTAGTGTGGATAAGTGCGTGTAAGTGCGTTGAAGTGCGTGTAATTACGTGTATGTGTGTATAAGTGCGTGTAAGTGTGTGTAAGTGCATGTAAGTGCGTGTAAGTGCGTGTAACTGTGTGTAAGTGTGCGTAAGTGCGTGTAAGTGCTTGTTAGTGTGTGTAAGTACGTGTAAGTGCGTGTAAGTGCTTATAAGTGCATATAAGTGCGTGTAAGTACGTCTAAGTGTGTGTAACTACATATAAGTGCGTGTAAGTGCGTGTAAGTGCATGTAAGTAGGTGTACGTACGTGGAAGTGCGTGTAAGTGCGTGTAAATGCGTGCAAGTTTGTATAAGTGCGTGTAATTGCGTGTACGTGTTTGTAATTGCGATTAAGTGATTGTAAGTGCGTCTAAGTACGTGTAAGTACGTGAAAGTGCATGTAAGTTTGTGCAAGTGTGTGTAAGTGCGTGTAAGTGCAAAAAACCGCATGTAAGTACGTGTAAGTGCGTGTAAGTGCATGTAAGTGCGTGTAAGTGCCTGTAAGTGTGTGCAAGTGCGTGTAAGTATGTGTAAGTGCGTGTAAGTGTGTGTAAGTGCGTGTAAGTACGTGTAAGTGCGTATAAGTGTGTGAAAGTGCGTGTAAGTGCGTGTAAGTGCGTGGAAGTGTGTGTAAGTGTATGTAAGTACGTGTAAGTGCGTGTAAGTGCGTGTAAGTACGTGTAAGTGGGTGTAAGTACTTGTAAGTGTGTATAAGTGCGTGTAAATGTGTGTAAGTGCGGGTAAGTACATATAAGTACGTGTAAGCGCGTGCAAGTGCGTGTAAGGGCGTGTAAGTGCATGTAAGTGCGTGTAAGTGTGTGTTAGTACGTATAAGTACGTGTAAGTGCGTGTAAGTGTGTGCAAGTGCGTGTAACTACGTGTAACTGCGTCTAAGTGCGTGTAAGTGCGTGTAAGTACGTGTAAGTGCATGTAAGTGCGTGTAAGTGCGTGTAAGTACGTGCAAGTACTTGTAAGTGCGTGTGAGTGTGTATATGTGTGTGTATGTGAGTGTAAGTGCGTGTAAGTATGTGTAAGTGCGTATAAGTGCGTGTAAGTATATATACGTACGTGTAAGTGCGTGTAAGTGTATGCAAGTGTGCGTAACTGTGTGTAACTGTGTGTAAGTGCGTGTAAGTGCGTGTGAGTGTGTATAAGTGTGTGTAAGTGCATGTAACTACGTGTAAGTGCATGTCAGTGCGTATAAGCGCATGTAAGTATGTGTAAGTGCGTGTATGTACGTGTAAGTGCGTGCAAGTGCGTGTAACTGCATGTAACTGTGTGTAAGTGCGTGTAAGTGCGTGTAAGTGGGTATAAGTACGTGAAAGTACGTACAAGTGGCTGTAAGTACTTGTAAGTGCGTATAAATGCGTGTAAGTGTGTGTAAGTGCGTGTAACTATGTGTAACTGCGTATAACTGCCTGTAAGTGTCTGTAAGTACATGTGAGTGCGTGCAAGTGCATGTAAGTGCGTGTAAGTGCGTGTAAGTGTGTGCAAGTGTGTGTAAGTGCATGTAGGTATGTGTAAGTGCATGTAAGTGTTTGTAATTGCGTGTAAGTAGGTGTAAGTGCGTGTAAGTGCGTGTAAGTTCATGTAAGTATGTGTAATTGTATGTAAGTACAATTAACTGCGTGTAAGTACGTGTATGTGCATGTAAGTGCGTGTAAGAATGTGTAAGTGCATGTAAATGTATGCAAGTGTGTGTAAGTGCGTGTAAGTGTGTGTAAGTGTGTGTAAGTGCATGTAAGTGTGTGTAAGTGTGTGTAAGTACGTGTAAGCACGTCTAAGTGCATGTAAGTGTGTGTAAGTATATATAAGTGCGTGCAAGTATGTGTAAGTGCGTGTAAGTGCGTGAAAGTACGTGTAAGTTTGTGTAAGCACGTGTAAGTGCGTGTAAGTATGTGTAAGTGTTTGTACGTGCGTGTAAGTACATGTAAGTGCGTACAAGTGCGTGTAAGTTTGTATAAGTGCGTGTAAGTGCAATTAACTGCGTGTAAGTGCATGTAAGTGCGTGTAAGTGCATGTAAGTGCGTGTAAGTGTGTATAAGTGCGTGTAAGTACGTGTAAGTGCGTGTAAGTGCGTATACGTTTGTGTAAGTATGTTTAAGTGCGTGTAAGTGCGTGTAAGTTCGTGTACGTGCATGTGAGTGCGTGTAAGTGCGTGTAAGTGCGTGTAAGAAGGTGCAAGAACGTGTAAGTGCGTATAAGTGCGTAAGTACATGTAAGTTCGTGTAAGTACGTGTAAGTCTGTGTAAGTGCATAAAACTGCGTGTAAGTGCGTGTAAGTGCATGTAAGTGCGTGTAAGTGCGTGTAAGTACGTGTAAGTACGTCTAAGTATGTGTAAGTGTTTGTATGTGCGTGTAAGCACATGTAAGTGCGTATAAGTGTGTGTAACTTCGTATAAGTGTGCGTAGGTGCGTGTAAGTGCAATTAGCTACGTGTAAGTGCGTATAAGTGCGTGTAAGTGCATGTAAGTGCGTGTAAGTGTGTATAGGTGCGTGTAAGTACATGTAAGTGCGTGTACGTGCGTATACGTGTGTGTATGTATGTGTAAGTGCGTGTAAGTACGTGTAAGTTCGTGTAAGTGCGTGTGAGGGCGTGTAAGTGCGTGTAAGTGCGTGTAAGTACGTGCAAGAACGTGTAAGTGGGTATAACTACGTAAGTACATGTGAGTGCGTGGAAGTATGTGTAAGGGCGTGTAAGTGCATATAACTGCGTGTAAGTGCGTGTAAGTGCATGTTAGTGCGTGTAAACACGTTTAAGTATGTGTAAGTACGTCTAAGTGTATGTAAGTGTGTGTAAGTGTATATAAGTGCGTGTAAGTTCGTGTAAGTGCGTGTAAGTGCGTATAAGTATGTGTAAGTGTGTGTAAGTACGTGTAAGTGCGTGTAAGTATGTGTAAGTGTTTGTACGTGCGTGTAAGTACATGTAAGTGTGTATAAGTACGTGTAAGTTAGTATAAGTGCGCGTAAGTGCATGTAAGTGCAATTAACTGCGTGTAAGTGCATGGAAGTGCGTGTAAGTGCATATAAGTGCATGTAAATGTGTAAAAGAGCGTGTAAGTACGTGTAAGTGCGTGTACGTGCGTATACGTGTGTATAAGTATGTGTAAGTGCGTGTAAGTGCGTGTAAGTTTGTGTAAGTGCGTGTGAGTGCGTGTAAGTGCATATAAGTGCGTGTAACTGCGTGTAAGAACGTGTAAGTGCGTATAAGTGCGTAAGTACATGTAAGTGCATGTAAGTATGTGTAAGAGCGTGTAAGTGCATATAACAGCGTGTAAGTGCGTGTAAGTGCATCTAAGTGCATGTTAGTGTGTGTTAGTGCCTGTAAGTGCGTGTAAGTGCATGTAAGTCCATGGAAGTGCATGTAAGTGCGTGTAAGTGCGTGTAAGTACGTGTAAGTGCGTATAAGTACGTGTAAGTGCTTGTAAGTGTGTGAAAGTGCATGTAAGTACGTGTACGTGCGTGTAAGTGCGTATAAGTGCATATAACGACGTGTGTGTATATGTGCGTGTAAGTGCCTGTAAGTGCGTATAAGTGCGTGTAAGTGCGTAAAAGTGGGTGTACATGTGTGTAAGTGCGTGTAATTGCGCATAACTATTTGTAAGTACGTGTAAGTACGTTTAAGTGCGTGTAAGTGCGTGTAAGTTCATGTAAGTGCGTGTAAGTGCGTGTAAGTACATGTAAGTGCTTGTAAGTACGTGTAAGTGCGTGTAAGTGTATGTAAGTGTGTGTAAGTGTGTATAAGTGCGTGTAAGTGCGTGTAAGTATGTGTAAGTGTATGTAAGTGCGAGTAAGTACATATAAGTATGTGTAAGTGCGTGTAAGTGCGTGTACATGCGTGTAAGTGCGTGTAAGTGCGTGTAACTGCGTGTAACTGTGTCTAAGTTCGTCTAAGTGTGTGTAAGTGTGTATAAGTGTGTGTAAGTGCATGTAACTACATGTAAGTGCGTGTAAGTGTGCATAAGTACGTGTAAGTGTGTGTAAGTGCATGTAAGTACGTGTAAGTGCATGTAAGTACGTGTAAGTGCATGTAAGTACGTGTAAGTGTGTGTAAGTACTTGTAACTGCATGTTACTGCATGTAAGTGCGTGTATGTACGTGTAAGTGCGTGTAAGTACATGAAAATACGTGTAAGTGGTTGTGAGTACTTGGAAGTGCGTACAAGTGTGTGTAAGTGTGTATTAGTGTGTGTAACTGTGTGTAACTGCGTGTAACTGCATGTAACTATGTGTAGGTGTGTGTAAGTGCGTGTAAGTACGTGTAAGTATGTGTAAGTGTTTGCAAGTGCGTGTAAGTAGGTATAAGTGCGTATAAGTGCGTGTAAGTTCATGTAAGTTCATGTAAGTGTATGTAAGTGTATTTAACAGCGTGTAAGTGCGTATAAGTGCATGTAAGTGCATATAAGAGCGTGTAAGTACGTGTAGGTGTATGTGTCAGGCAAGGATCCACCGCATCTCTGATGAGGAAAAGATGGATCCGCGGAGGACAAATCACCGCCATCCACATATCTGCGGAACAAAGCTTCTACGGCCAGTGATCCGCGGGGGAGGATAACAAGGGAACCGCGGAATGTCGGAGAACACGCAAGGCATGCTGGCTCCTGCGATAAAATTGCGGTAGAGCATGGGGTGGTGCGGAATCTAGAAGCAATCAGGGAGAAGAGGCGGGAAAAGTTGCCGCCAGAGAGGCAAAAATGGCCGCGGAAGAACAAGAAAGGGAGGAAGAATAGGGTGAGAATTTGCGGTGAGAAGGGAACATGGGTCGAGCCGCGGAGAAGCTGAAGCGGCGAACGTGCAGAGACGCATGACGGCAGGACCAGACGTCAAAGGGAAGCTCGACCAATGAGAGCTCAGGGTGGGCAGCAATGATCAAGCAGGAGGACCGAAAGGACGCACCGCACTCGCACGCCTGTCAGTTCATCAACGGGCGCGGACCCATTGGGACAGCACCGGAGAATAACCGAGTGGCTGGAACAGCTACACTGGCGGCGTATCATGAACGCGCTGTAGGACTGCATGGAGGTCGAAAGCATACACAGCCAAGATGTGCGCGGAACCCACCAGCTCCAGGCCAACGACTCTATGGAGCCCAGGTGGTTTTCTAATGTGCCATCGCCAGGAGACGGACTCTCCAAGACCGGGAGATCATTGCCATATCAAGGGCCGGTCTACAAGTGGCGCGGTGGAGTGCAGCAGTCATGGATAGCAGAGGAGGATCACCTGCCATCCGCGCCCTTAGCAGGGATTACAACCTCCCGGCCTCTGCTTGTCTCCAGAGAAAGGGGGATGAGACAACCTCTGCAGGAAGTGTGTACCGAACAACCGGGCGGGTCACGTGTGATGCCGGAGACGAGGCAGCAGCACCACCCACCCACAACAGAACACGCAAAAGCGCGTCAGACAGCCAGGGTTGGAATATCCAACGCGATGGAGGGAGTATCCCTACAGGTGAATCCGCGGTTGACAGCCGCGGAGATCCTAGTAACACCAAGCGTGAGGGCAACGGTGAGCCACAACCCACAATTTGCTGGATGGCAAGGATCACCACAGGGGGAACAGAGAGGGGGCGTGATGCACCAACCCCCCTAATTCCGCAGCCATCCCACGCAACCCAGAAGTCACTCACAGGGCCCCAGCCACATCCCAACCCAGCATTGCAAGGGACTCTGCCGTATGCGGGGCCCGCAACAATCTCTTCTACCACAGCCCCACCAGGCTGGGTGATGATGGGCACCTGGGCCACGCCCTCCGTGCCGGGAATGCCACTGCAGGTACCCATGCAGCAGATACCGTCACAGCAACCATCGGCCCCCATGACGTTGCAACCAATGCCTGTGGCGGTTGGACATCTGGTCTATCGCCAACAACCGATCGGTACCGTGCCAGCTGGAATTGCGGTCCATCCAGCACTACATACCAGCCAGGTGCAGACAAGGGCACCCCACTCGAACTACCCTGCTCTCCCGCCAAATCCAGTAACCACCATGGCCCCTGCGGTATCTACCGCCGCCCCGCACTACCACTCTGCAGTGTCACACCCTCTACCTCAGAGCTACTGGTTGCCAGGGCCTACGGTCCCCGCTGCCCCGAACACACAGGCACCGCCCCTTGTGACTACCTTCTACTCCGCACCCTACGCGATGCAGGCCACCCCTGCGACTCATTACTATGCTCTTCCGGTGACAGCCCCAATGAGCAACCCACACCTGCACCCCAGGGGCAGTCGCAAACTAGTCATGTGGGTTACTCGGCGGTCACGTCCGCGCACTCCAACCCCCCCCCCTTCAACCACACACCCGTTCTCCGTGGTGATATCCATGGCCAACCAAAATACAGTGCCCCAGCTGTAATATGTACGTGCATAACTAGCCAACATTCCGCGGCTGGAGGTCTTCAAAGGGACCTCTGAAGAGGACCCATGGACATGGTTGAAGTAGATAACGATACATGCCAGCATAGGACGGATCCCACCAGACCTTTGGCTGGCCACCGCAAAGCTCCATCTTCAGGGTGCTGCGGAGGACTGGTACAATGCTCGTGCATCGTTCAACTCCTTCGAGGATTTTAGCAACGCGCTGATTGAGCGCTTCAAGCGGCTGACCAAGGAAGAAGCACTCCGCAAAACTGAAAAGGAGGTCATGCGGAAGGACACCAACATCCGAAGGTTTTTGGATCTGTTCCTCACTTGGGCATCAATCGCCAAGAACCCTGAAGGGGAAGGACTGCCGCTGTGGGTCCTCGTGCAAAATCTCATCCGCGCGCTTCCTGATGAGATCAGCAGTCTGATGATCCATGAGCGCTACCAATCACTGCAGGATGCGGTACAGGACGCCACAGCCATTTCGACACAACGGTCGACGCGACAACACCAGGGTGGAGATTCTCATACTCCAGCACCAGCAGCACAGGCATCCCAACCCAAGCCTAAGGCATGCTACACCTACCAGAGCCTAGAGCACATCGCTCGAGACTGTCCGCGAAAAAGACAGGGCGTTCCGCGAACTGATCCTATGCAACAGGACCCTATGGTGCAGCAGTGGCAGCGATGTTACTATCAACCATGGCAGGATCAGCAGCCTCAACAGCACACGCAAGCTGGGCGGCGGGCACCGGATCATCAAACCCAAAGTGCCCCGGGAGGGCAGGGCATTCTGCCCAACCCACAGGCACCTGCGAACTCCAGGAGCGGAACCCACAATGTCAAGCTGGGGCTGTCGATGGCGCAGGACGAGACTACAGAGTTGCCTCCCACCGCAGCGAAGACCACTCTCATTACACGAGCCCAAGAATTAGGCTTGCGCGGATGGGACCTACAGATGGCCCCCAGAGTACAGGAAGATATGCGGCACGAGGTAGAGGCCGCGAAAGAACGATTCCAAGAGGCAATTGCTAAACGTATAGTCGTGCCGGAGAAACAATGACAGGCGAAACCACCACCCGCAGCGGAAAAGCAACCTGCCTCATCTTTGCCAGCGCCTACAACAGCCCCAGCCGCCGCTGAGGGAAGCTCTGATCCCATCCAGCGTCTATCACCACTCCCATTACGGAAGTAAACTTCTTTGAGTTCCTTTGCATCCACCCAGAGGTCGCACCGTGACTATAGGAGAAGTTGACCAGAGCCAATCAACGCCTCCAAGCCGTGGGCATCTCCCTTAGCTACACCGCGCCTAACGGTGGCACGCTGAATACCCGCCGTGCGGTGCCTAACACTTCACTCGTGCTGAGCCTTGCGGAAGAAGAATGGGGATGGGCACCACAGCCCTTGGAACCACCGCGTCGTGATGACAACCACTACGAGGTTGCCTGCTGCATGGTTTGGATATGTGGAAGGAAGTTCCTGGCCATAATTGACACAGGGGCCACTCACACCACCGTTGCGTTCCGCGTCCTTCTAGTGGTCGGATGGACAAACCGCGTCCTCCCTACCCAACGCCTTTTCACCAACTCAGCGGGCGGAATGGACTATGGAGACGGGGAAGTTCATGGCCTACCCATGCAGGTTGGATCTCTTCATGAACCATTGAACGTCCAAGTCACGCAGGCCACGATGTATGACGTACTCCTGAGCATGGATTACCTGGTATCGCGACGGGCCAACCTTCTTTTCTCCCTCGGAATCATGCAACTCAGTTCCGCCTCTGGGGAAGACGCATTTTGCTCCATCACCATTGAAGACAGGGTAGCGGTGCATGTGACTGGCGGCAAATCCTTCTCCCTCCTGGATGCAGCGGAAGAGGACTCTCAAGCTCATACAAGTAGATTGCCATCCCTCTTGGCTGACATGCCTGCCCCGGAACAGGTCACGACAATAGAATGGCAGGAACTCGCGGGGGAGTCAAACGAGCCCGGAGTACAAGCCAACCTCATGGGACTATCGCAGAGGGGACAACGAGTCCTAGGAGATGGCCATCAACTCGAAGAAGAAGAGGAATTCTACCCGCTGCGCGAAACAGCACCATCACCACCACCGCGATGGGATCACATGCTCCACTCACGACTTTCGCCCGCACAAAAGCAGGACTTATGCGATCTGCTCGACGCATTCGCCGACATCTTTGCTGGTTCTGCTGTTGATCTGGGGGCCGTGGAAGCCTTCCATGTCATCTCCACGGGGGACTCCGTGCCCACAAAGTAGAAGGTGCGGCGCATCATCCCGGAGCAAGAAAAGATCATCACAGAGGGGCTCGCGGAGCTCAAGGCGCAGGGGGTGATTGTCCCAATCGTCTGTCCCTGGCGTGCCAATCTGGTCATCGTTGGGAAGCCGGATGGGTCCAAGCGATTCTGCGTTGACTTCCGCGATCTCAATCGTGTGACCGAGGAAGATGCGTACCCCATGCCTCTGATTGTCGACATATAGGAGCGCGAGCAGGGTCGCGGATGGTTCGCAAAACTCGATGTGAAGGCTGCCTTTCACGCCGTTCCTATGCATCCGGAATCCATTGCCAGAATTGCGTTTGTGACACCGGAAGGCCTATATGCGTTTACACGCATGCCTTTTGGACTCCGCAACGCAAGCGCGACATTTCAGCGGGTCATGGACTACACCCTCCGCGGAATCCCCAATGTCAGCTGCTACATTGACGCCATCATGGTCGCGGCCCACACCTTCGAGGAACTGTTCTCCTCCCTGGCTGCCGTCTTTACTACCCTCCGCAGAGCCAACCTGAAGCTCAAGGCAGCCAAGTGCTCCATCGGAGCCATGGAAATGGAGTTCCTGGGCTTTGTGATGAGCACGGCTGGCATCAAGACGGACCCAGAAAAGATCGCGGCAGTATAGGAGTGGCGCCAACCCACTTCCGCGGGACAAGTGAAGATCTTCCTGGGATTTGTCTCATTCTACCGGAAGTTTGTGCGTGACCATGCACGCATCATCAAGGCGCTCCAGGAGTTTACACACCAGGACGTGCCGTTCGAATGGACGTCAGCTTGTGCGGACGCCTGGAGAGAAATCAAGCACCGCCTCGTTACCGCACCCATGCTCGAGTTTCCTGACTTTAATCTCTCATTCTCCATCACCACCGACTGGTCGCGGGACGGGCTTCGGGCCATCCTCTCCTAGACGGTGCAGGAACCCACGGAGAGGGTGATCGCCTATGCCAGTAGGGCCCTCACTGACGGGGAGCGAAAGTACCCTCCGGTGAAGGGCAAATGTCTGGCTGTTCTCTGGGCATTCCAACACTTCTGCGATTACATCAAGAATGGCAAGCCGTTCACGGTTTTCACAGACCATCAGGCGCTGCAGTGGCTCCTAACTACTCAAAACCACGAGGGCATCCTAGCCAAGTAGGCACTCCTTCTACACGGTTACAACATGAAGATCAAGTATTAGCCTGCACTTGCAAACCGCAACGCGGATGCCCTGAGCCGACTTCCGCGCACAGGCTGGCTAGATCCAGGCCAGACACCGCCACACATAGCGGAGGCATCTCTAAATGATACAAGACCTGCTTCAGATGTCAGAACACCACATCCACCCACTGAGGCAGAATGGGAGGGAGTGGCAAGAGAATTTGACGAGAAGGAACACGAGTTCGCCTTGCAACTCTTGAATGAGCTGGATCCCGCCGCGGAGTGGACCGTCGCGGAGACTCTACCAGCCATATCTGTGTCAGGTTTGCAGCTTGCTCGCAGGTACAACTCTACCATCCGCGGTTGGACGTTGGAAGAAATTTCTCACCATATTCCTCCACGACAGACAAACCCGCGAGCCTCGCGAACGTCCGCTGCTTCTACACACACTTCCCCATTGTGCGAACCACAGTCTCCTGCTCCAACCACAACACTGCTTGAGAACCGCCATCCTCTCACTCTCGTAGACTTCCTCCTTCACTCCCCTATGTCTGCAGAAAGTCTCTGCGCCCTCTTCAGCTCTCACAATGCCTCCCTTTCCCCTCTTGGTATCCGCCTCTCATGAAGGCGAGACAGCCCAACAGGCATCCGCCTGTTATCCCGTAGCATCATTCTCACCCACTCTAGTGTACGCGGTACCGCTGCACGTGCATGACGCACCTGGGCACCCGCGGCCCTCACCCCCGGAGCGCCCGCACCCCCCGATGTCCACGTGGCATGGTGTTACGTGTGGATCTGTGGCCGCAAGTTCGTGGCCATCGTGGACACTGGCGTCACTCATACAACGATTGCGCTCCAGATGTATCGCTTGCTCCACATGTAGCACCTCATCCAACCCACTCAACTCCGCTTCTCCATCTCCACTGGAGACATTGACGCGCCGCTCAGACAAATCGCGGGCCTCCCCATGCAAGTGGCGAATGTACATGCGGCACAAACCGTCTAGGTGTGCGATGTCCGCACATACAATATTCTGCTCGCAGCGCACTGGCTCGCTCCGCACCAAGCCGATGTATTAATTGGTGCCGGCATCCTCAGTCTCATTTCCAGTTCCGGCATTCGATCATTCACCCCACTCTTTACCTCGCATCGGCCATCTCCGAGAGCAGTCCTCTCCACGTTCGACTCAGCTCTCACGGGCGCCCGACACACACAGCGGATAACGCGCAGCAGGGCTCTCGCCCGCCAAACATCCGACATGGCACGCAATCAAGGCACGGGGTCCGCGCCTTCGTCGCGGGGGGGGTGGATCCTCCCGGTGGCAGCTACGCCGCCCTGCTCTTAACAAGAGCACGGGGCACCGCCCAGCACGGACACCAACACCACCAATGGGAACAGCGGCTCTACCGCAGCAAGGCCCTACGACATGGACCGCACCTGCAAGGAAACCAGCACCACCTACGACTGCAACAGACGTGTCCCGACCTGGTTCGGTGACGAGAACTCCGCCAACACCAGTGACGGCTACCCCAGCAGTGGTTGCGGCCTCACCACGGCCCAGCCCGGCTGCAGGGACGACCCTGACACCAACCACAAGACCAGCAGTGACAATCCCACCGCGGTCCAGTCCCGCAGAATGAACACCAACGCAGGTCACGCCACCTGTGGCCAAATCACCAGGCCCGTCGCGACAAGGCCCGGCCGCAAGCACACCAACGCGGATATTCAGACGCCGTGAGCCAGCAGTAGGAGCCACGCAGGCAGCGACAACAACAGCCGCCACCCCAACACAAAGCCCGCGAGATGAAGCTCAATTCCTGGTTATTCCAGTCCCTTCCCCGGCCACGACGGCGGTCTCTCACTCGCCACCGGCCTCGCGCGGTAGTCCAACTCGGTAGCCCGCACGTCCCCTGCGGGGCATAGGAACAGTGTTGGAGGGGGCAAGAACGTACCTTGAGGAAATCTTGGGAGAGAGCGGAGAGCAGTCCAAGGAAGCCCTGCTGCTGGAGGTGGTAAGCAGCGTCATGCTCCAGCTGCTGACAGAAATTCTGGAAGTGATCCGCGCGGAATTTGAGGATTCACAGTTTGGCAGGATGTGGCACGTAGTTCTAAAGGGAGCAGCCATGGGGGTGGTGTTCCTTGGTGTGCACGGGAGGCAGGTGCTCCTGCAAGAGACAACAGGCGCAGAGAGCCTTGTTTTGGCACTGCGGGATAGCCTGAGCATCAAACCAGGGGTGGCCAGTGACATGACTGGCGACGCGGATCTACTGGACACCGAGCGGGCGGACCCATCACTAGAAGCCGCTTGGGTGTGGTGGAACAGGGTGCGGAAGGACCAGCAGAGCAGTCTAGAGAGACGGACGTGCACCTGCTCCAGAAGAGGGCCACAGCCCTCATCCTGTACCATGTGAATGACTAGACACCCGGATCGGCAGAGGCACTACGGCGGAGGTCCGCAGCAGACGAATGGAGGTGGGGATATTTTCTCAACCTCGTCTATGCCAGATGGAGCGTCGAGTACCCGCAAGAAGAAAGATCGCGGCTTGCAGACACCCAGGTACCTGAGGGATGCTAGATGGAAGCCATGGAAAGATACTGGACGCTGACGCTCCAGAATGTGATACGCACCAAAGTAGCAGCAGCGGTTGCAGAGACACACTGGACCGTGGTTCGAGGAAAGGGACTGAACCTCAAGCAAGAAGAGGTGCGACACTGGGCCAAGGAGGCAGCGGAAGTATGCCGAGAGGACAAGAGCAGGAGGGATGCGGAGGTGGACGAGGCACGCGAATACACCCAGTCCTCCCCTCGGTTGCAACAGATGCAGGAACGCTGGCGGAAGGAATGGGAGGAAGAGACTGCTGAGACAAAACGGGTGATCGCAGAGGCCGCGGAGACGGAAGCCCGATTGGCCAAGGAACGGGAGGCGGCTGCTAAGAGAGACAAGGAAGCTGCAGAAAAACTCATAAGGGAAATCATGGGGGAAGCAGATGCAGCGGCGGCAGTGGCGGTGGCAGAGGCAGTAGCAGCAGCAGCAGAAGCAGCGGAAGTAGAGGCATCAGTAGCAGCAGCAGAAGCGGCGGAAGCAAAGGAAGAGGCAACAGCAGTAGCGGCAGCGGTGCAACAGCAATAGCGACAGATAAGGTAGCAGGGGCAGCAGCCACGGAGGCACAGGTAGCAACAGAGACACCGGCAATCACGGAGGCGGTCAGAGTGGGAGCAGGTAATACAGCCAAGGAGGTAGCAAGGGAAGCAACAATAGACACGACCGTGTCAAGGCAGGTAGGAGCAGAAGGACAACAGAAGATGGGGAACAGGTACAAGGCTGGCGTCAAGCGCTACCGCCTGGAGCCATCCGCTGGCTCCCTACGGCAGAAGGCTCAACTCCAGGCCCGAGCGGCGGCAGTGGTGCGGAAAGCAGCAGCGACGCTGAGCCAGACCAGAACAACAGCGCCGGCAAACACCAGCCAAAGTGACGAGCTGGCACAGACTTTCCCAGATGAAACTCTTGCTCCAAAAGGAAAGAGGAAGGCAGAAGAGGGAGCGGTCGCGGAGCTACGGAAAGAGAAACAACCTCGGGCACACGAAGGCCCCGGCCCCGGGGTGACTCTGGAACAGTTGGCGCAGGCCCAGCGGGAGGCGGCGCAGGCAGCAGTGCTTCTCATGGCAGTACTCCGCAAAGTCCACATGATAGCGGAAATGGTGCCGGCTCCACTGCGGCCTGTCTTGGGAGAGGCCGCGACAGCAGCTGCACGCAAGAGACCGGAAAGGAGGGGACGCGCAGAGAAGGAGGCGGTGATGGTGGTTTTCGAAATCAGTGAGTCACCGGGAGACTCGGAAGAGGAACAACCCCTCACACGCAGCCAAGGATTACTGCGTGCTCCAGGAATGGCTCCACACAGGAAGGAGGAGGGAGTTGAGCTGCACCGCGCTGGTGGACATGGCAGACGCGCGAGCGGCCCCGCTGAGAGCAGGCTGCGATAGTAGTGGGATGAAGGAGAGCTTCGAGCGGTCGAAATCCTTCGGCTCTTCCCTGCACCTGACCCTTGGGACAGAGAGCCACCGGTCTATGATGAAGAGAACCGCAAGACGTTCGAGGTGATGAAAGCGGAGTAGGATGGGAGGCGAGCGTGCGGATTGCCGGCAAGAGTGCCAGAGACGAAGCGGAAGGCGGGGGAAGCAGTGACAGAGAAAGCGGGGAGGAAGGGGCCCATGGAAACACAAGACTAGCGGATCTGGCAGACCGCACACATCCTTCTCCGCGCCAACAGCAAGGAACAGCAGAAGGCGGAGACGCTGAAGGTGTACGCGGACCTGGAAGTACGGCTGGGCATGGAATTCGACCGCAGGAAAAAGGACGACCTAGCTCGTCTGTGTGAGCAGTATGCATGGGAGGACGGTCGTCTCTGGAGGATAACTCCGCGTGTCTTGTGGGTGGCCCCACCAACGTTGCAGAAGGCAGTTGTGGAGGCTTACCACCGCCACCATCACACTGGTGTGCAGGCACTGAAAGATCGCCTGACGCCCATCATCCACATACCGAACCTGGCGGCTATCATCAAAGATGTGGTACATCACTGCGCCCCCTGCGAACGAGCGCGGAAAACCACGCCACGAGACCAGCCACTGTTCCAATCCTCCCCTATCGGCGAGCCGTTGGAAAAGATTATCATCGACTTCCACAGCTCTCGCGCACACCGCGACCAAGGGAACCGATACTGGATTGCAGCTGTGGACCACTTCACAAAATATCTCTGGGTCCGCGCTGTGCCCAACAGGAGTTCAGCCACTACGGCGAGGTTCATCCGCAAGGAAATCTTCTACCGCTTTGATGGCTGCAGCGTGGTGCACAGTGACAACCACACGGAGTTCATTGGGGCCTTCAGAGAGGAACTGGAGGAGTGGGGGGTCCGCCATGTGCACTCCGGGCGGTACCGGCCAGAGTCACAAGGGCAAGTGGAGCTGGTGCACGACATACTAGAGAGGGCAGTGGCAACCGCGGAGGGCAGCAGCTGGACTGAGAAGCTGAGGAAAATGGCTCACTTCATCAACATAACACCCAGCCGAGCAACCTCCTTCTCACCCCACATGCTACTTTTCGGACAACCACCACTTGCGGTAATTGGCATGCCCCAAAAGCCGCTGAGGCTACCGCTTGCCCCGGAGGAGCAAGAGAAACTCTCGGAGGATGAGAAGGACAAGGCGGTCGTGGAATGGTTCCGCGAGCGCTGCGAGCGGACAAAGGCCATGCGGGCGGAGGCGCGGTTGAGAGGTTCGGTCACTGCTTGGCGTGGATGTGACGCGGCAAACCGACGGCTGAACCATGGGCCCATCAAGGAAGGCCACCTGGTGTATCTCCGCCCCTTCCCCAGCGCCGGGAGAGAGGCAGGGGAGCCGCGAGAGGTGTACCGCGTGGCTAGCGTGGAGGCGGGGCAAGTGTGGCTAGAGGAACCGGAAGGATTCAGTGACCGCAGCTACCCGGCCACGGAATTTGTGCTGCTGCCACCTGCATGGCTGACGCACATCCCCGGGGCAGGAGGTCGCCTACCGCCTCTGAGACAGCGGAAGGGTTCGAGGGGATGGAGAGCGGAAGAGGTGCTAGACATCTGCAAAGGGCAGGTGTCACAGCAAGAGCAGGAATGGAGCCAGGAAGCAGAGGAGGTTGAGGAGGAGGTATCCGATGTCTACAAACTTGCCGCAAAGGAGGTGCAGAAGGAACAACAATGCGAGCCGCGGAGGCGGGAGCAACAGCAGGAGCAGCAGGAGAAGAGACGGCAAGAGCAGGGAAAGCCGCGGGACCAGGGAAAGGAGGAGTCTGAAGGCAGACCTGAATCTCAGCCCAAGCGTACCCCAATGGGAGTGTCCCCGCAGCTACCCCATAAGGTACGACCGCAAACGAGGATGCCCATGAGCCCTAAGGCCCTGGCTGACTACACGGGCCTGTGTGTGTGGTGCGGAGAGAACCTCCCTGCAGAACCACTCCTCAAGGTGGTGTGCCGGGTATGCAGGAATCCAGCGCATCAGTACGCCGGCGAAGCATCCAAGACCTGCATCGGACGAAATCGAACCTGCCTACGATGCTTGAAGGAGGGTGCTGAACAGGAGACCACAAAGAAAAGGGATGAGGAAGAGGGAGCAGGACCCGGCGCTGGGGGAGGCTGCCCCGCGGGAGATGGGACCCAGAGGAGGAAGAGGAGGAGGAAGAAAAGGAAGAAGGGCCTCCGGAGCGAAAGAGAGGTCCGTGCTCCGTTTCTGGGGCCATAATGAGGCAGTGGCAGGCGGAGGGATGGGTTGCGGCGGAAGAGAAAAGGAGGAAGGAACTGGAATAAAAGAAATGCGCTCAATGCAGCCAGTGGTGGGGAGTGGAGGTGCAGGACTGTGGCGGATGCCTGCGCAAGATCTGCACCGGTTGCTTGGCCCCACCTCGTGATGGGCGCGGAGGGCAAAGCGGGGCTGCGGTGTGCAGAAGGTGCAGGGAGGAGGTTGAGAGGCAACGAGGCGTTTGCACGGCAACGCGAGTGAATGAGGGAGAGGAACAGGAAGAATCAGAGGAAGAGGAGGAACTGGGAATGGAAGGGCACCAGTCCGCGGCATGCCCTACGTGCCTAAAGACCGTGCAGGACGGGGAAAAATGTGTTGTCTGCACAAGGTTTGCGCACCGCGAATGCTTGGTGGCCGGCAGCTCCGTCTGGAAGGGCCAATTCCACCAATGTGTGGGCAGTGAGCTCCTCGAGGCAGACTGCTACCTCAGCTTCATCACGGAGACCCGAGAACCTGCTTGCGCAGCCTGCCACGAATGGATGGCGGAGTTTGGCAAGGGATGTGGCATGTGCTTGAAAATGTGCCATCTGCGGTGCGGTAAAAGGGGCAATGAAGGAGTATGGACATGCCACCAATGCTTGGCACAGCCCGGAAAAGCAAACTAGGGTGCGGAGAACTCTGGAGTGCAGTGCTGCGGAGACGGATGTATGGGGGTTGTCAGAGGGACAGCATGCCATTGTGAGCACTACAGAGGATGGGCCCACGCACAGTGCGCCACAGAGGTGGGTAGGAATGAGGAGGGGCTAACGGTGTACTGTTGTACCAGCTGCAGGACATACGAACGAATCCCCCACTGGTCCACCTGCAAAAAGAGACTGGGCGCGGAAGATATCACCGCCGGAGCCAGGTGTGAGGGCTGCCAGCTGTATGTGCATCAGGAATGCTCCGCGCGGTATAAACGTGAAGGTGGAGAGGTGGAAACCTACTGCTGCCCTTGCCAACAGCGGTAACGGCCAGCTTCCCAAGGAAAGTTCACTCGCCTGTTTGAATAAGAAGATTCTGGGACAGAGTCGTGGAAAAGGGGGGTTGGGGGCAGCAGTGTCAGGCAAGGATCGCCCGCATCTCCGATGAGGAAAAGATGGATCCGCGGCGGAGAAATCACTGCCATCCACAGATCCGCGGAAGGAAGCTTCCGCGGCCAGTGATCTGCGGAGGAGGATAACAGAGGAACCGCGAAATGTCGGAAAACGCACAAGGCATGCTGGCTCCCGCGATAGAATTGCGGTAGAGCGTGGGGTGGCGCGGAATCTAGAAGCAATCAGGGAGAAGAGGCGGGAAATGTTGCCGCTAGAGAGGGAAAAATGGCCGCAGAAGAACAGGAAAGGGAGGAAGAGCAAGTTGAGAATCCGCGGTGAGAAGGGAACATCGGTCGAGCCGCGGAGAAGCTGAAGCAGCGAACGTGCAGAAACGCACGACGGCAGGACCAGACGTCAAAGGGAAGCTCGACCAATGAGAGCTCAGGGTGGGCAGCAATAATCAAGAAGGAGGACCGGGAGGACGCACCGCGCAAGGACAAAGATTCAAGGAAGAACACAAGACCGCGAGCGTCCAAGCCGCGGACTAGAGGAAGATGTAGTGGCTGAACATGGAAACATAGTAATGTAGAGAGAGAGAGAGAGTGTGTGTGTGTATCAAGGATGAGACCCGTGGTGTGTGTAGCGCGCCGCGCGGAGTCCAAGATAAGGGAAGGAGTGATGGGAGGTGTCTTAGAGAGCTAGTTTTGGTGGTTATAAAGTAGTGGCGTAGCGGAGGAAAAAAGAAAGAGAGTGATGGATGACATATCTGTGACCTATGCTGACCCTTTGTCTGATCTCTTGTAACTTGAGTGAATGCAAGTCTATTTCTCGCACATGAGCCCAAGAGTCCTTCTGTCTCTTCAATCCGCGCGAGTACTAGTCCTGGTTCACACCCACGCTCCACCCTCCAAGATCCGCACCTGTTAAGGAAGTTGCCACTGTACTCTCCACGGAGTTGTTCCGCGGACGACAAATACTTATCCCTTAGGTGCGCGCGGAACATACTACTCAATCCACCCCTCCTGAGAGCAATCCAATATTCCGCTGTGTGATGTCATCACCAGGGAACACAAGATAGGTAAGGAGTGCTGTTGGCGACTGCGCGGCCTTGCACACGACCGCGGAACGGGGTTCCGCGGGCAAAGGAGTAAGAGGCCACGAGGTGGCGGGCTCTCGTGCTGGCAAGGAGGGAGCCGCGGAGCACTGCCCACAACTGGGACCCAGAAGGTGCGAAGCGTCCGCAGAAGACAAGGAGAGGTAGTGGAGGAGTGGCCAGGAAAATCGCGGAACGGCTAGATCGCGGAGCAGACCAAAAGCGGAGTTAGAAAGCGCGGAAGTAGTATTGTCCGCGGCAAAATTCGGGGCATCAGTATGCAAGTGCGTGTAAGTGCGTGTAAGTGCGTGTAAGTGTGTGTAAGTGCATGTACGTGCGTGTAAGTGCATGTAAGTACGTGTAAGTGTGTGTAAGTGCACGTAAGTACGTGTAAGTATATATAAGTGCGTGTAAGTACGTGTAAGTGCATGTAAGTGTGCGTAAGTATGTGTAAGTGTGTGTAAGTGCGTGTAAGTGCGTGTAAGTACGTGTTAGTATTTGTACGTGCGAGTAAGTACATATAAGTACGTATAAGTGCGTGTAAGTTTGTGCAAGTACGTGTAAGTGCGTGTAAGTGCGTGTAAGTTTGTATAAGTGCGTGTAAGTGCTTGCAAGTGTGTGTAAGTGCGTATACGTGCGTGTAAGTATGTGTAAGTGCGTGTAAGTGCGTGTAAGTTCGTGTAAGTGCGTGTAAGTGTGAGTAAGTGCGTGTAAGTACGTGTAAGTGCGTGCAAGTGTGTGTAAGTGTGTGTAAGTGCGTAAAGAGGTGTAAGTGCGTGTAAGAACATGTAAGTGCGTACAACTGTGTGTAAGCGCGTGTAAGTGCATGTAAGTAGGTGTAAGTGCGTGTAAGTGCATGGACGTGTGTGTAAGTGGGTAAAAGTGCGTTTAAGTGCGTATAAGTGCGTGTAAATGCGTGGAAGTCCATGTAAGTGCGTGTACGTACGTGTAAGTGTATGTAAGTACATGTAAGTGCGTGTAAGTCCATGTAACTGCTTGTAAGTGTGTGTAAGTGCGTGTAAGTGCGTGTAAGTGCGAGTAAGTGCGTATACATGCCTATAACTATGTGTAAGTATGTATAAGTGCGTGGAAGTGCATGTAAGTGCGTGTAAATGTGTGTAAGTGCATGTAATTGAGCGTAAGTGTTTGTAAGTACGTGTAAGTGCGTGTAAGTGTGTGCAGGTTCATGTAAGTGCGTGTAAGTACAAAAAACTGCATGTAAGTGTGTGTTAGTGCGTGTAAGTGCATGTAAGTGCGTGTAAGTGTATGTAAGTGCGTGTAAGTGCGTGTAAGTAAGTGTAAGTGCATGTGAGTGCGTGTAAGTGCGTGTAAGTACGTGTAAGCTCTTGTAACTGCTTGAATGTACGTGTCATTGCGTGTAAATGCATTGTGAGTGCTTGTAAGTGCGTGTAAGTGCGTGCAAGTGCTTGTAAGTGCGTGTAAGTGCATGTTACTGCGTGTAAGTGCGTGTAAGTGTGTGTAACTACGTGTAAGTATGTGTAACTGCGTGTAAGTGTGTGTAAGTGCGTGTAAGTACGTGTAAGTACGTGTAAGTACGTGTAAGTGCGTGTAAGTGCGTGTAAGTGTGTGTAAGTTTGTGTATGTGTGTGTAATTGCGTCTAAGTGTTTGTAACTGCGAGTAAGTACCTGTAAGTATGTGAAAGTGCGTGTGAGTTTGTGCAAGTGCGTGTAAGTGCCTGTAAGTGTGTGTAAGTGTGTTTAAGTGTGTCTAAGCGTGTGCAAGTGCGCGTAAGTACGTGTAATTGCATGTAAGTGCGTGTAAGTGTGTGTAAGTGCTTGTAAGTACGTGGAAGTGCGTGTGAGTGTGTGCAAGTGCTTGTAAGTGCGTGTAGGTGTATGTGTGTGTAACTGCATGTAAGTGCGTGTAAGTACGTGTAAGTGCATGTAAGTGCACGTAAGTGCGTGTAAGTGCGTATAAGTGCGTGTAAGTGCGTGTAAGTGTATGTAAGTGCGTGTAAGTCCGTATAAGTGCATATAAGTAGGTGTAAGTACGTGTAAGTGCGTATAAGTGTGCGTAAGTACACATAAGTACGTGTAAGTGCGTGTAAGTGTGGGTAAGTGTGAGTAAGTGCGTGTAAGTGCGTGTAAGTGCGTGTAAGTACCTATAAGTGCCTGTGAGTGCGTGTAAGTGCGTGTAACTGCGTGTAACTGCGTGCAAGTGCGTGTAAGTGCGTGCAAGTGTGTATAAGTGTGTGCAAGTGAATGTAATTGCGTGTAAGTATATGTTAGTGTGTGTAAGTATGTGTAAGTGTGTGTAAGTGCATGTAAGTGCGTGTACGTGCATGTAAGTGCGTGTAAGTGCGTGTAAGCTTGCGGATGAACCTTGACGCGGTGGCTGAGCTCTTTTTATGCAGAGCGCGGACCCAGAGGAACTTCGTGAAGTGGTCCACAGCTTCAGTCTAGTACCGGTTCCCTTGGTCGCAGTGCGTGTAGGGGCCGTTGAAGTCGATGATGTTCTCCAGCGGTTTACGGACAGGGGAGGGCTGGAACAGCGGCTAGTCCTGCGGCGTGGTTTTCCGCGCTCGTTTGCAGGGGGCGCAGTGCTGCACCACCTCTTTGAGGAGAGCCGCCAGGTTCGGTATATGGATAATGGGCGTCAGGCGATCCTTCGTCGCCTGCACACCAGTGTGGTGATGGCGGTGGTAGGCCTCGACAACTGCCCTCTGTAATGTGGGTGGGGGTACCCACAAGACGCGCGGAGTTAATCTGTAGAGAAGACCATCTCCCATGCATACTGCTTGCACAGACGGGCTAGATCATCCTTTTTTCTCTGGTCGAATTCCACGCCCAGGCGTGTTTCCAGATCCGCGTACACCTTCTGCGCCTCCACTTTTTCCTGCTCCTTGCTTCTGGCGCGGAGAAGGATGTGGGCGCTCTGCCAGATCTGCCAGTCCTGCGTCTCCATGGGCCCCTTCCTTCCTGCTTTCTCTGTCACCGCCTCCCTCGGCTTTCGCTTTGTCTCCGGCACCCTTGCCGGCAGTCCGCGCGCTCACCTTCCATCCTGCTTTGCTCTCATCACCTCGACCTTTTTGCGGTTCTCCTCGTCATAGACCGGTGGCTCTCTGTCCCAAGAATCTGGTGTAGGGAACAACCAAAGGATTCCAACCGCTCTAAGTTCCCCTTCATCCCACTGGTCTCGCAGCTTGCTCTCAGCGAGGCGGCTCGGTCGTCTGCCGCGTCCACCAACGCGGTTCAGCTCAATCACCTCCTCCTTTCTTTGTGGAGCACCTCCCGGAGCCCGTAGTAGTCTTTGACTGCGTGTGATGGGCTGCTCCTCTTCCGAGCCTCCCAGCAACTTAGTGATCTCGGAGACAACCATCACCGCTGCCTCTTTCTCCGTGCGTCCCCCTTTTTTGCCCCTTTGCGGACGGCTGCTGTGGCGGTTTCTCACAAGACAGGCCGCAGTGGGGCCGGCACCATCTCTGCTGACATTTGAACCTTGCGGAAGACTGCCATCAGGAGCAACGCTGCTTGCGCGGCCTCCCGCTGGGCTTGGGCTAACTGCTCCAGGGTAACACCGTGGCTTGAGTCTTTGTGTGTGCGGGGCTGCCTCTTCTCTCGTGGCTCCGCGGCCGCTGTCTCTTCCGCCTTCCTCTGTCCTTTTTGAGCACGAGTGGTTTCCTCCTGGAGAGTCTGCCCCAGCTCTTCACTTTGGCCGGTGTCTACCGCCGGCGTTGTTGTTCTGGTTTGGCTTAGCGTTACTGCTGCCTTTTGCACCACTGCCGCCGCTCGGGCCTGGAGTTGTGCCTCCCGCCGTAGGGTGCCAGCAGATGGCTCCGGGCGGTGGCGCTTGGTACCAGCTTTGTACCTCCTCCCCATCTGCTTTTCTTCTTCTGCTGCTGCCTGCCTCACCGCTACTCTGGCTATTGTCATTTCCCTTGCTGTATCTGCCGTTGAGCTACCTGTTCCTACGCCGGCCGCCTCCGTGGCTGCCTGTGTTTTTGTTGCTACTTGTCCCTTTGTGGCTGCTACTGTTGCTGCCTCCTCTATCGCTACTGCCGTTGCTTTTGACGCCGCTACTGCTACCTCTTTTTCTTGTGCCGCTGCCGTTGCTGCCGCTGCTTCTGCTTCCCCCATGACTTCCCTTATAAGTTCCTCCGCAACATCCGTATCTGCCCTGGCCGCCGCTTCCCGCACCTTGGCCAATCGGGCCTCTATCATCGCGGCCTGTGCGACCGTCCAATCTGTTTGGCTGCCTCCTCGTCCCATTCTTTCTGCAAGCGTTCTTGCATCTGCTGCAACTGAGGGGTGGGATGGATGTATTCACGGGCCTATTCCACCTCCACATCACTCTTGCTCTTTTCTTCTCGACATACTTCCGCGGCCTCCTTGGCCCAGTGTCGCAACTCTTCTTGCTTGAGACGCAGTCCTTTTTCTCGTACCACCATCCAGTGTGCTTCTGCAACCGCTACCGCCACCCTGGTGCATATCACATTCTAGATCGTCAGCGTCCAACACTTTTCCATGGCTTCCATCCAGCGTCCCTCAGGCACCTGAGTGTCAGCAAGCCGCGATCTCTCCTCTTGCGGATTTTGAACACTCCACCTGGCGTAGACGAGGTTGAGTAAGCATCCCCATCTCCACTCGTCTGCCGCGGATCTTCGCCGTGGTGCCTCCGCCGATCCGGGAGCCTGGTTGTTCACGTGGTACAGAATGAGGGCTCACGCCCTCTTCTGGAGCAGATGCAGGTACCGTCTCTCCGGACTGCTCCGCTGGTCCTCTGCACCCTGTTCCACCATACTCGAGCGGCCTCCAGTGATGGGTCCGTCCGCTCGGTGTCCAATAGTTGCGCGACACCTGTCAAGACACTGGCCACCCCTAGTTTGATGCTTGACTGTCCCGCAATGCCAAGACAAGGTGCTCTACGCCTGCTGTTTCCAGCAGAAGCACGTGCCTCTCATGCACTCCGAGAGCTAGCACCCCCGTTGCCGCTCCCTTCAGCACCACCTGCCATATCTTGCCGAACAGTGAATCCTCGAAGTCCTCGTGGATCACTTCCGAAATCTCTGTCAGCAGTTGGAGCATGACGTTGATTAGTACTTTAAGCAATATGGCTTCCTTGGGCTGTTCCCGGCTGTCCCCTGAGCTTTCTTCAAAGTGTGTTCTTGCCCCTTCCATCACCGTTCCTATGCCCAGCAGGGGGCGTGCGGGTTGTCGAGTTGGGCTACCGCGCGAGGTCAAAGGCGAGTGAGAGAGCGTCGTTGCCGCCGGGGAGGGGACTGTGGTAGTCAGGGTCCGAGCCCCATCTCGCGGGCTTGGTTTCGGTGTAGCGGTTGTTCTTGCCGCTGCTTGTGTTATTCCTGCCACTGGCTCCATGCGCCTCAAGATCCGCGTCGGTGTGCTTGTGGCCGGGCCGTGTCGCGACGGGCCTGGTGACTTGGCCGCAGGCGGCGTGACCTGTGTCGGTGTTCCTTCCACGGGGCTGGAACGCGGTGGGATTATCGCTGCCGGTGTTGTGATCGGGATCAAGGTCGTCCCTGCGGCGGGGCTGGGCCACAGTGAGGCCGCAACCGCTGCTGGCATAGCCGTCACCGGTGTTGGCGGCGTTCTTGTCACAGAGCCAGGTCGGGATGCGCCTGTTGCGGCCGTGTGCGGTGATGGTGTCCTTACTAGCGCGGTCCTTGTCGTGGGACCCTGCCGCGGTAGAGCCGCTGTCCTTGTTGGTGGTGTTGGTGTTCGTGCCGGGCGGTGTCCTGTGCCCGTGTTAAGAGCAGGGCGGCGTAGCTACCGTCAGGAGGATCCACCCCCTCGCGACAAAGGCGCGGACCCCATACCTTGGTGACGTGCCATGTCGGATGTTCCGCGGGCGAGAGCCTTGCTACGCGTTATCCGTAAAGTGTGTCGAGTGCCGGTGAGAGCTGAGTCGAAGGTGGAGAGGACTGTGCGGGGAGATGGTCGATGCGAAGTAAAGAGTGGAGTGAACGATCGAATTCCGGAACTCGAAATGAGACTGAGGATTCCTGCGCCAATCAATACATCCGCATGGCGCGGCGCGAGCAAGTCCGCCGCTAGCAGGATGTCATATGTGCGGACGTCGTAGACCTGAATAGTGTGTGTCGCATGGACATTTGCCACCTGCATGGGTAGGCCCGCGATCTGTCTGAGCGGCGCGTTGATGTCCCCGGTGGAGATACAGAAGCGGAGTTGAGTGGGCTGAATGAGGTGCTGCATGTGGAGCGAGCGGACCATTCGGCGCACGACTGTGGTGTGTGTGGCACCGGTGTCCAGGATGGCCATGAACTTGCGTCCACATATCCACACGTAACACCACGCCACGTGGACCTCGGAAGGCGCGGGCGGTCCGGGGGTGAGGGCCGCGGGTGACCAGGTGCCTGAGGCATGTGCAGCGGCACCGCGCACGCTAGCGTGAGTGAGGAGGATGCTTCGGGATAGCAGGCGGATGCCGGTTACGCTGTCTCACGTGCATGAGAGGCGGATGCCAAGAGGAGAAAGGGAGGTATTGTGGGTGGTGAAGAGGGCGCGGAGACTGTCTGCAGACTCAAGGGAATGAAGAAGGAAGTCTACCAGAGTGAGGGGATGGCGGTTGTCAAGGAGTGGTGTGGCGGGAGCATGAGGGTGCGGGTTGCTCGACGGGCAGGTCGGTGGTGTAGCAGCGGACGGTCGCAAGGTTCTCGAGGGTGCATGTCGTGGGGGAAGATAGGATGCCATTTCCTCCAACTTCCAACTGCGGATAGTTGGGTCATATCCGCGAGCAAGCTGTAGGCCAGACATGGAGAGGGCTGGTACGGTCTCCGCGACGGCCAACTCCACGTCGGGGTCGAGTTCATTCAGGGGTTGCAAGGCGACCTCCTATTCCTCCTCATCGAATTCCCTTGCCACTCCCTCCCATGCTGCTTCAGTGGTTGGAGTTGGTGTCCCGACATCTGGGATGGGCTCCGTAGCATTCGTAGGTGCCTCCGCTGCATATAGAGGTGCCTGTTCAGGTTGTGTCCATCCACGGCGCGGAAGTCAGCTCAGGGAATCCGCGTTGCGGTTGGCAAGCGCAGGTTTGTACTTGATCTTCATGTTGTTGTCCTGCAAGAGGAGGGCCCACTTGGCTAGGATGCCCTCATGGTTGTGAGTGGTGAGGAGCCATTGGAGGGCCTGATGGTCCGTAAAGACCGTGAAGGGCTTGCCATTCTTCATGTAGTCGCAGAAGTGTTGGAGTGCCCAAAGGACAGCCAAGCATTCGCCCTTCACCAGCGGGTACTTCCGCTCTCCTTCAGTGAGGGCACGACTGGCGTAGGCAAGCACCTTTTGTGTGGGTTCATGCACCGTCTGGGATAGAATAGCGCCAAGCCCGTCCCACGACCAATCTGTGGTGATGGAGAATGGGAGGTTGAAGTCGGGGAACTCGAGCATGGGCGCGGTAACCAGGCGGTGCTTGATTTTCTTCCAGGCGTCCGCGCATTCTGATGCCCATTCAAACGGCACATCCTGGTGTGTCAACTCCTGGAGCAGCTTGATGATGTGCGCGTGGTCACGGACAAACTTCCTGTAGAATGAGACAAAGCCCAAGAAGATCTTGACTTGCCCCGCAGAAGTGGGTTGATGCCATTCCTGTACTGCAGCGATCTTCTCTGGATCAGTCTTGATGCCATCTACGCTCATCACGAAGCTAAGGAACTCCATTTCCGCAGGTCCAATAGAGCACTTGGCAGCATTGAGCTTCAGGTTGGCCCTGCGGAGGGCCGCGAAGATAGCGGCCACGGAGGAGAACAGCTCCTCGAAGGTGTGGGCCGCAACCATGATGTCGTCAATGTAGCAGATGACATTGGGGATGCCGCAAAGAGTGGAGTCCACGACCCTGTGAAATGTCGCGCTGGCATTGCGGAGTCTAAAGGGCATGCGTGTGAATGCATACAATCCCTCTGGTTTCACAAACGCGGTCTTGGCGATGGAGGTCAGGTGCATGGGGAGAGCATGGAAGGCAGCCTTTACATCGAGCTTTGCGAACCATCCGCGACCCTGTTGGCGCTCCTGTATGTCGACGATTAGCGCCATGGGGTACGCATCCTCCCCGCTTACACGCTTGAGGTCGCGGAAGTCTACGCAAAATTGCTTGGATCCATCCGGTTTCCCCACGATGACCAAGCTGGCACGCCAGGGGCTTACAATTGGGATAATCACCCCCTGCGCCTTGAGCTCCGCGAGCCCCTTTGTGATAATCTTCTCCTGTTCCGGAAGGATGCGCCGCACCTTCTGTTTTGTGGGCGCGGAGTCCCCCGTGGAGATGACGTGGAAGGCTTCCACGGCCCCCATATCAACTGTGGACCCAGCAAAGATGTCCGTGAATGCGTCCACTAGGTCGCTGAAATCCTGCTTTTGTGCAGGGGAAAGTCGTGAGTGGAGCATGTGGTCCCATCGCGGTGGTGGTGATGGTGCTTTTTCGCGGAGTGGGTAGAACTCCTCCTCGTCCTCGGATGGATGCCCATCTCCTAGGACTCATTGTCCCCTCTGCCACAGCCCCAGGAGGTTGGTCTTCACTCCGGGCTCGGTTGACTCCTCCGCAATGTCTCGCCATTCTCCTGCTGTGACCTGTTCCGCGTCAGGCAGATTAGCTGTGATAGATGGCAGCCTGCTTGCATGGGCCTAATAGTCCTCTACTGCAGCATCCAGGAGGGAGAAGGATTCGCCGCCGGTTACAGTTACCGTTATCATGTCGCCGATGGTGATGGGGCAAAACGCTTCTTCCTTGGATGCAGAGCTGAGTTGCATGATTCCAAGGGAGAAAGAAGATTGGCCCATCCCGGTACCAAGTAATCCATGCCGAGGAGTATGCCATACGTCCTGGCTTGCGTGACTTGGACGTTCAATGGTTCATGGAGGGATCCCACCTGCACAGGTAGGCCGTGAACTTCCCCATCTCCATAGTCCATTCCACCCGCTGAGTTGGTGAAAAGGCGGAGCCTTGGGAGGATACGGTCTGCCCATCCGACCACCAGAAGGACGCGGAACGCCACAGTGGTGTGAGTGGCCCCTGTGTCGATGATGGCCAGGGACTTCCTTCCACGTATCCAAACCATGCAGCAGGCGACCTCGTAGTGGTTGTCATCGCGTCGCGGTGGTTGCGAGGTTTGCGATGCCCATCCCCACTCTTATTTTGCGAGGCTTAATGCTAATGAAGTGTCGGGCACTGTACGGCGGGTTATCTCTGTGCCGGATGTAGGCGTGGTACAGTAGAGGGAGATGCCCACAGCTTGAAAGCGTTGATTGGCCCTCGCGAACTCCTCCTTCAGTTGGGGTGCAATCTCAGGATGGATGCGCAGGAACTCAAAAAGATTGACTTCCGCAATGGGGGTGGTAAATAGGCATTGGACGGGGTCGGTGCTTCCCTCCGCGACCGATGGAGCGGTGGTGGGTATCTGCGAAGATGGGGCAGGTTGCTTTTCCACTACGAGTGGTGGTTTCGTCTGTCGTCGTTTCTTGGCACGACGGTGCGGTTGACAACTGCCTCCCGGAATCGCTCCTCCGCGGCCTCCGCCTAGTGCCGCAGATCCTCTTGTACTCTGGCTGCCATCTGTAAATCCCATCCGCGCAAGCCTAATTCTTGGGCTCATGCGATGAGAGTTGTCTCCGCCACGATGGGAGGCAATTATGTGGTCTCGTCCTCCGCCATCGGCAGCCCCAGCTTGACGTGATGGGCTCCGCTCGTAGAGTCCGTAGATGCCTGTGGGTTGGGCAGAACACCCTGCCCGCCCGGGACTGTGTTTGATGATCTGGTGCCTGCCGGCCAGCTTGCGTCTGTTGCTGATGCTCCTGGTCCTGCCATGGTTGATTGTAATACCGGTGCCACTGCTACACCATAGGATCCTGCTGCATGGGATCGGTCCGCGGAGCACCCTGTCGCTTGCGCGGGTAGTCTCGAGCGATGTGCTATAGGCTCTGGCAAGTGTAACGCGCCTTCGGCTTGGGCTGAGAGGCCTATGCTGCTGGTTTTCGAATATGAGAATCTCCACCCTGATGTTGTCGCGTAGACCGCTGCCGAGTGGAAATGGCCGTGGCGTCCTGCACTGCATCCTGCAACGACTGGTAGCGCTCAGGGATCATCAGACTGTTGATCTCATCGGGGAGTGCGCGGATGAGATTCTGCAGGAGGACCCACAACGGCAGTCCTTCCCCTTGAGGCTTCTTTGCGATTGATGCCCAAGTGAGGAACTGATCCAAAAACCTACAGATGTCAGTGTCGTTTTGCATGACTTCCTTTTCAATCTTGCGGCGTGCTTCTTCCCTGGTCAGCCGCTTGAAATGCGCGATCAGCGCGTTGCCGAAGTCCTCAAAGGAGTTGAATGGCGTTCGTGTATTGTTCCAGTCCTCCGCAGTGCCTTGAAGATGGAGCTCCGCGGTGGCCAGACAAAGATCTGGTGGGATCCGTCCTATGCTTGGATGTATAGTGATCTGCTTCAACCATGTCCACGGGTCCTCTTCACGGGTCCCCTTGAAGATGTCCAGCCGCGGAATGTTAGCTGCTTGCGCGCGTACACACTACAGCTGGGGCACAGTGTTTTGGTCAGCCATGGATGTCACTGCGGGAAGCGGATACAAGGCTGCGGTCGCCAAATAACCCACGTGGCTAGTTTGTGGCTGCCCCTAGGGTGCTGGTGTGGGGTTGCTTATTGGGACTGCCGTCGAAAGGGCATCGTAGTGCGTCGCAGGGGTCGCCTGTGTCGCGTAGGGTGCGGAGTAGAAGGTACTCCCAAGGGGCGGTGTCTGTGTGCTCGGTGCGGCAGGGACCGTAGGTCCTGGCAATCACTAGCCCTGAGGTGGAGGATGCGACACTGCAGGGTGGTAGAGCAGGGTGGTAGTAGATACTGTAGGGGTAGCAGTGGTTCCTGGATTTGGCGGGAGGGCGGGATAGGCAGAGTGCGGCACAGTCGTCTGCACCAGGCTAGTGGGTGGTGGTGGATGGACCGCAATTCTAGCTGTCGCGGTAACCATCGGCTGCAGGTGATAGACTGGGTGTCTAACCGTCACGAGCATCAATTGCGCCGTCATGGGGACTGGTGGTTGCTGTGGCGACGTCTGCTGCATAGGGGCCTGCGGCGGCACTCCCGCCGCGGAAAGCGTGGTCCATGTGCCCATCATCATCCAACCTGGCGGGACTATGGTAGAGGAGGTTGTTGCAGGCCCCGCGTACGGCAGACTCCCATGCAATCCTGGGTTGGGCTGAGTCTGAGGCCCTATGAGTGGCTGCTGGGTTGCGTGCGGTGGCTGCGAAGCCAAGAAGGGTTGATGCACCATGCCCCCTCTCTGTTCCCCTTGTCGTGTTCCTTGCCATCCAGTGAATTGTGGGTTGTGGCTAGCCGTTGCCCTCACACTTGGTGTTACTGGGGTGTCCACGGCAGTCGACCGCGGATTCACCTGTAGGGATACTAATTCCATCGCGTTGGATAGTCCAGCCCGCCTGCCTGATCCACCGTCGCCTGTTCTGCTGTGGGTGGGTGGGGCTGCTACCTCGTCTCCCGCATGACAGGCGGCATGCCCAACTATTCGGTGGATACTTCTTGTAGTGGTTGCCTCACCCCCTCTCTCCCTTTGCTAAAGGTGAGCGTTTTGTGGGCATGTATCCTGGCTGCGGTTGGTAGCGGTGGGCAGCCTCCAAGGTTGGCTCCCTGGAGACATGTGGAGGCCGGGAGGTTTCCATCCCTGCTAGGGGCGCGGATGGCAGGTAGTCCTCCTCTACTGCCCATGGCGGCTGCCGTTCGTCGCATCGCTGGTAGACTGGTCCTTGGTATGCCGGGGATCTCCCGGTCCCGGAGAGTCCGTTGCTGGCGGTGGCACATTGGAAAACCACGTGTGCTCCATAGAGTCGTTGGCTTGAAGCTGGTAGGCTCTGCGCACATCTTGGCTGTCTACGCTTTCCACCTCCACGTGGTCCTGCAGCGCGTTCATGATATGCCGCCAGTGTAGCTGTTCAAGCCACTTGGTAACTCTTCAGTGCTGTTCGAGTGGATCCACGCCCGGCGATGAACTGACGGGCGTGCGAGAGGGCATGGGCAAGGTATCCCTATTACCCGCCTGTGTGGCTGCTAGCCGCGGCAGGAAGTGGCATGCGGGAGTTTGCTGTAAACACTACGGGTGTCGCCTCCGCGTGTCATGGTGTACGAAACTGGCCGCCGACATGTATGACTGAATCTGAAGGAACGTGCATTTCTGCTAGCAAAGAGCACAGAACTGTCCACGCTCATCGCACCATGACATTGATACCCCCAACTTTGCCGCACATTATTCTCCTCTCGCGCTCTCTGGTTCTGCGCCTGGTCTGTTCCGTGACTCTCTCACTCCGTGCCTGGTCTGCTCCACGACTCTCTGGCTCCACGCATGGTCTGCTCCGCGACTTTCTGATTCCGCAGTTCCGAGCGGCAATTGCCTGCTGCCCCTCCGCAGCACCTTCTGATATTTCGCGGATGCTTCACACCATAGAGATCCCGCATGTGGGTAGTGCTCCGCGGCTCACGTCTTGCCGGCACGAGAGTCTGCCACCTCGTGGCCTCCGCCCACGGAACCTCGTTCCGTGGCTGTGCGCAAGACCGTGGCGTTGCCATCAGCTCCCTTCACTCCACCCGCGTTCCATGGTGATGACAATTCCTAGCGGAATCCGGGTAAGACCCAAGATTGGAGGTGGAGCGAGTAGTGGGACGTACACACTCGGAGGGGAAGGATTCGTTCTCCGCGGAATACCTCCGCGAAAGGCACTGTCGGAGCTCCCTGAGCAGCTACGGATCTTTGATGGGAAGCGGGAGTGAAAGTAAGAACATGACTGATGACTGCGCGGATTAATGAGACATGAGGTAGCAATCTCGTTCTGAACAATTCAGGACTGGAGTCTCATAAATGGGAATCAGGCTTGTATTAAGTCAGCTTGCACAAAGGTCATACAAAGGGTCAGCTTACTTCAACATCCTCATTCATCCGCTACACCACTACTTTATACTCACCAAACTTAGATCTCTAAATATCCTCCTACCACACTCTATCCTCTTCCTTGGACTCCGCGCGTTGCGTTACGCGCACCACGGGTCTCGTCCTTCCACACATACACCAGACTACTTCTACATGTCCTTGCTCTACTACTGCTTCTTCCTCTACTCCGCGGCTTGCGTGTGCGCGCTCTTGTGTTCTTCCTTGAATCTTTGTCTTCGCGCGGTGCGTCCTCCCGGTCCTCCTCCTTGATTACCGCTGCCCAACCCGAGCTCTCATTGGTTGAGCTCCTTCCTGACATCCGATTCTCCCGATGTGTGTTTTTGCACGTCCGGCACTCCCCTTTCTCCGCGGCTCGGTTCATGTTCTCTTCCCAGCGCGGATTCTCACCCTGCTGCCCCGCCCGTTTTGGCTTCTCCACGGCCATCGCTCCCAATAGCCGTGGAAAGGTCACCATCGATTTTTGCTTCATGGCGGCAACTTTCCCCGCCTCTTTTCCTTCACCGCTGCTAGATTCCGTGCCACCCCACACTCTACTGCAATCTTGTTGCGGGAGCCAGCATGCCTCACGCGTTTTCCGGTGTTCCGTGGCCTCCCCTCAATCCTCCTCCGCGGTTCTTTGGTCGCGGCCGCCTTTCTCTCCGGACTTGTGGGTCGCGGCGAGTTCCTTCCGCGGATCCATCTTCTCCTCGGCGGAGATGCGGTGGATTTCTGCCTGACACTTACACACACTTATACACACTCACACACACGTACACGCTCTTACACGCACTTACACACACTTACATGCACTTACACGCACTTACAAGTGCTTACACGCACTTACGCGCACTTACACATACTTACACTTACTTGTACGCACTTAAATGCACTTACACATACTTACATACACTTACATGCACTTACACACACTTGAACGTACTTACATGCACTTACACGCACTTACATGCACTTACATACACTTGCATGTACTTACATGCACTTATACACACTTACACGCACTTCCACGTACTTACCCACACTTACACGCACTTACACGCACTTACGCACACTTACATGCACTTACATGTACTTACACACACTTACACACACTTACACGTACTCACACGTACTTACACGTACTTACACGTACTTGTATGCACTTACACGCACTCACACATACTCACACACACTCACACGTACTCACACGCACTTATACGCACTTAAACGCACTTACCCGCACGTACACGCACTTACACGCACTTACATGCACTTTCCCGCACTTATACACACTTATACGCACTTTCATGCACTTACACCCACTTATCCATACATACACACACTTACACGCACCCACGTACTTACACGCACTTACACGCACTTACACACACAAACACGCACGTACACGTACTTACATGCACTTACACGCACTTACACGCACTTACACACACTTACGCGTACTTACACACACTTACACGCACTTACACATACTTACACGCGCTTACACATACTTACATGCACTAAAATGCACTTATACACACTTACACACACTTACACACACTTACAAGCACTTACACACACTTACATGCACTTATACGTACTTACAGGCACTTATACATACTTATACACACTTACACGCACTTACACATACTTACACACACTTACACACACGTATCCGCACTTACCCCTACGTACACGCAATTACACGCACTTACCCGCACTTACACACGCTTACACACACTTACACGTACTTACACGTACTTACACGCACTTACACGTACTTACATGTACTTACATAGACTTACACATAATTACCCGCACTTACACGGACGTACATGCACTTACACGCACTTACGCGTACTTACACATAAGGATGCAAACCAAATCCTAGGATTCGTGAATAAGATTCGTGAACCCGGAAAAAGATTCGGATTCGGGGATCCAAATCCTTCATGAGGATTCGATTCGGGATTCGGAGATCCTTTCCCTATTGTTTCAACATGGAAAACAGGGATTTATGTGGCAGATTAGAGGATTTTACCTGCCATCACCCATAGGATTCGGAAACGATTCGTGAATCTTACGGATTCGCGAATCCAGATTCGGATTCGTGAATCAAAGCCAAACCTGGATTCGGATTCGTGAATCCGAATCCAATCTGGGATCCGGGAATCTTACCCGGTGTGCACCCTTACTTACACATACTTACACGCACTTACACATACTTACACGCACTTACACACACTTACACGTACTTACACGCATTTACACGCACTTACACACATTTACACTCACTTACACACACTTACATATACTTACATGCACTTATACATAACTACACGTACTTACACATACTTACCCACACTTATACGCACATACACGCACTTACATGCACTTACACGCACTTACACGCACTTACACACACTTAGACGCACTTACACTTACTTACACGCACTTACTCACACTTACACCCACTTACACGTACTTACACACACTCACACGCACTCACATGCACTCACACGTACTCACACGCACTTACACGCACTTACACATACTTACCCGCACGTACACGTACTTACACGCACTTACACGCACGTACCCGCACTTACACACACTTACACATACTTACACACACTTACATGCACTTCCATGTATTTACATACACTTACACATGTTTACACGCCCTTATATGCACTTACCCGCACGTACACGCACTTACACGCACTTACCCACACTTACACGCACTTACACGCACTTACACGTACTTACACACACTCACACGCACTTACACGTACTTACACACACTTACACGCACTTACACGCACTTACGCGCACTTATACACACTTACACATACTTTCACGCACTTGCACGTACTTACACACACTTACACACACTTACACGCACTTACACACACTTACATGTACTTACACGCCATTATACGTACTTATACACACTTACACGTACTTACATACACTTACATACACTTGCATGCACGTACACACATTTACACACACTTACACGTACTTACACATACTTACCCACACTTACACGCACTTACACATAGTTATACGCACTTACACGCACTTACACACACTTACACATACTAACCCGCACTTACATGCACTTACACGCACGTACACATACTTACACGTACTTACACGCACTTACACTCACTTACACACACGTACACACACTTACACGCACTTACACGTACTTACATACACATACACATGCTTACACATACTTACATGCACTTACCCGCACGTACACGCACTTACACGCACTTACCCACACTTGCACTTACACACACTTACACGTACTTACACGCACGTACATGCACTTATACGTACTTACATACACTTGCACGCACTTACACGTACTTACGCGCACGTACACACACTTACACGTACTTGCACGCACTTGCACATACCTACACACACCTACACACACTTACACGCACTTACACACACTTACACGCACTTACATGCAATTATGCGTACTTATAAGCACTTACACGTACTTACACACACTTACATATACTTACACGCACTTACTCACACTTACACACACTTACATGCACTTACACGTACTTACACGCACTTACACATACTTACGCGCACTTACACGCACTTACACACACTTACACGTACTTACCCGCACTTACACGTACTTAAACGTACTTACACGTACTGACACGCACTTACACACACTTACACGCACTTACACACACTAACACATACTTACACGCACTTACCCGTGCTTACATGCACTTATACGCACTTACACACACTTATATGCCCTTACGTGCACTTATACGTACTTACACACACTTACGCACACTTACACGCACTTACACGTACTTACACATACTTACACATACTTACACACACTTACACGCATGTACACACACGTATACGTACTTACACGTACATACACGCACTTACACACACTTACACACACTTCCACGCATTTCAACACACTTAAACGTACTTATACGTACTTACACATACTTACACTCACTTACATGCACTTACATGCACTTACGCATACTTACACACAGTTAAACGCACTTAAACACACGTACACATACTTACATGCACTTACACGCACTTACACGTACTTACACGTACTTACACATACTTACACGCACCTACACATACTTATACGCTCTTGTACGCAGTTACACACTGTTGCATACACTTACACACAAATACACATACTTACACATAGTTACACACACTTACACCCAGTTAAATGCAGTTACATGTTGTTACACGTACTTACACGCTCTCATACACACTTACACGTACTTACACACACTTATACGCAGCTACATGCAGTTACATGCACTTACACCTACTTACATACACTTACACACACTTCCACGTACTTACACGCACTTACGCATTCTTACACGCATTTACACGCACTTATACAAATCTACACGCACTTACACGTACTTTCACACACGTACACGCACTTACAAGCACTTACACACACTTACACCTACTTAGACGTACTTACACGTACTAACATGCACTTAAACGTACTTACACGCACTTACACGCACTTACCCGCACGTACACACACTTACACACACTTACACATACGTACATACACGTACACGTACTTAAACGTAGTTACACGCACTTACACGTACTTACACGCACTTGCACATATGTACACGCACTCACACGCACTTACACGCACTTACACACACTTACATGCACTTACATGTACTTACACACACTTACACACACTTACACACACTTCCATGCACTTACACACACTTACACATACTTAAACGCACATACATGTACTTGCATGCACTTACATGCACTTACACGCACTTACACACACTTACACGCACTTACACAGACTTACACGTACTTACGTGCACTTACACGCACTTACATGCACTTACACGTATTTACACAAACTTACACGCACTTCCATACACTTACACGTACTTATACGCACTTACACGCACTTACACTTACTTACACGCACTTACATGTGGTTACACGCACTTATACGTACTTACACGCACTTACATGCACTTACACGCATTTACACGCACTTATACATACTTACTCACACTTACATGCACTGACACGCACTTACACACACTTACTCGCACTTACATGCACTTACACGCATTTACACGCACTTATACATACTTACTCACACTTACATGCACTGACACGCACTTACACACACTTACTCACACTTACACACACTTACACGCACTTACACATACTTACACGCACTTATGTGCACTTACACGCACTTACATGCACTTACACGTGTTTACACAAACTTACACGCACTTCCATACACTTACACGTACTTATACGCACTTACACGCACTTACACGTACTTACACGCACTTACACGTGGTTACACGCACTTATACGTACTTACACGCACTTACATGCACTTACACGCATTTACACGCACTTATACATACTTACTCACACTTACATGCACTGACACGCACTTACACACACTTACACGCACTTATACATACTTACTCACACTTACATGCACTGACACGCACTTACACACACTTACTCACACTTACACACACTTACACGCACTTACACATACTTACACGCACTTATGCACACTTACACGGACTTATACGCACTTACACATACTTCTAAGCACTTACACACATTTACACGTACTTATATGCATATACATGCAGTTTCGCGCACTTACACGAACTTACACACACTTCCACACACTTACACACAATTACACGTACTTACACACATTTACACATACTTACACGTACTTACACGCACTTACATGTACTTACACGCACTTACATGTACTTACACGCACTTACATGCACTTACATACACTTACACACACTTACACCCACTTACATGCACTTACACGCACTTACACGCACTTACAGGCACTTACACGCACTTACATGTACTTGCACACACTTACACACACTTACACGCTCTTACACATACTTACACGTACTTACACACACTTACACACAGTTAATTGCACTTACACACACTTACACGTACTTACACAAACGTACATGCACTTACACACACTGATCCGTGATTCACTGATCTCAGAAACCACCATCACTGTTGCTTCCTTTTGCCCACGTCCTTGTTGTTCTGCCCCTTCGCGGACATCCGTCCCAGCTGCCTCTCCCAGTGCAGGGCGAAGCGAGAGCGGCACCATTTCCGCGGGCATGTTGACCTTGCGGAAGACTGCCATCAGGAGCTGTGGCGCCTGCGCAGCCTCCCGCTGAGCTTACGCCAGTTGTTCGGGGGTGACGCTGGAGCCCCCGTGTGTTCGAGGCTGTTTCCTTGGTTTTGCGGCCGCTATTTCTCCTGCCTTCCTTTTTCCCTTTGAGGCGGGAGTGGTTTCCTCCGGGGGAGTCTGCTCCGGCTCCTTGCTCCGGCTGTCGTCAGTTGCGGTTGCTGCCTCTCTGGTCTGGCTGGTTGTTTCCGCAGCTCTCTTCACAACCGCCGCCACTCGGGTCTTGAGTTGTGCCTTCCGCCGGAGGATGTTGGCGGACATCTCTGGGGGGTGGTGCCTAGTCTTATATCTTTTCGCCGTCGGATCTTCCCCTTCCACGGCTGCATGCTTCTTTGTTGTTGTCGCGCCTCTTACTGTCCCTACCGCTACACTGGCTACTTCTACCTTGGCTGCTTCTAAGGCTGTTCGTGTATCTCCCATTATCTGTGCTTCCATGGCCTTTGTTTCCGCCACCGCTGCTGCTGTTGCCTCTTTTGCTGCTGTCGTTATTTCTGCCTCCGCTGCTGCTGTTACCTCCGCTTGCGCGGCTGCTACCGCAGCCTCTGCATCCATCACGATTTCCTTCATGAGCTGCTCTGCAGTCTCCTGTTCCGCCTTGGCCGCCGTCTCGCGCTCCTGGGTCGCTTGAATTTCAACCTCCGTGGCCTCCGCGGCAGCTTGCTCCGTCTCAGCTGCTTCTGCTTCCCATACCTTCCGCAGGCGTTCCTGCATGTTCTTTAGTTGAGGGGTGATCTGGGCGTATTCACGTGCCTCTTCCACTTCCGCATCTTTCCTGCTCTTCTCCTCCCGGCAAACTTCAGCCGCTTCCTTGGCCCAATGTTGCACTTCCTCTTCCCTGAGTGGCAGTTTATGCTCTCAAACCGCGGTCCAAAGTCCACCCGCAACTGCCGCTGCCACTCTGGTGCGTGGTATGTTTTGCAGCGTCAACGTCCAGCACCTTTCCATGGCCAGCATCCATTGCCCCTCTGGCACCTGAGTTCCAGCCATCCGCGACTGCTCCGTTTGTGGGTACTGAACGCTCCACTTGGCGTATGTTAGGTTGAGCAGGTATCCCCACCTCCACTCATCAGCTGAGGATCTTCGTCGCGGAGCTTCCGCCGACCCTGGTGTCTGGTCGTTCAGCTGATAGAGGATGAGGGCTCTGGCCCTTTCCTGGAGCAGATGCACGTAGCGTCCTTCTGGGCTGCTGCGCTGGTCCCTCCGCACCGTGAGCCACCACACACGAGCTGCTTTTAGTGACGGATCCGATCGTTCAGTGTCGAGGAATTGTGCGACTTTTGTCATGTCGCTTGCCAGCTTTGGGTTGATACTCAGAATGTCTCTTAGGGCCAAGACAAGGCGTTCCGCGCCTGCCGTCTCTAGCAGTTGTACCTGCCTCTCGTGTGGCCCGAGGGCTATTGCTCCTGTTGCCGCTCCCCTCAGTACCACCTGCCACATCTTGCCGAACAGAGAATCCGCAAACTCCTCGCGGATCACCCCCGGCACTTCCGCCAGCAGTTGAAGCATGACGCTGCTTACGACTTCGAGCAGCAAGGCAGCCTTGGGCTATTCTCCGCTATCCCCCGAACTTTCTTCAAGGTACGTTCCTGCTCCCTCCATCACTGTTCTTGCCCCCAACAGGGGATACACGGGTTGCCGCTTCGGGCTTCCGTGCGAGGTTGGTGGTGAGTGGGAGAGTGCTGTTACTGCCGCGGAGGGAGCTGGGGCTATTGGTGCCTGGGCTCCTTCTTGCGGGCTGGGTGTCGGCATAGTAGCTGCTTTCCCGGTTGCTTGCATTGTTCATTCCGCGGGTTCCATACGCCTGAAGGTCCGCGTTGGAGGTGTGCTTGTGTCCGGGCTCTGTTGTGATGAACCTGTCGATCTCGCCGCTGGTGGCGTGGCTTGTGTTGGTGTCCCTTCCACGGGGCTTGGCCGCGGTGGAATGCCCGCTGCTGGTGTCGGGATTTGTGTCGAGGTTACGCCTGCGGCAGGGCTAGGTCACGGTGAGGCCGCAGCTACTGCTGGCGTGGCTGTCACTGGTGTTGGCCGGGACCCCGTTGCCGCCATCTATGATGCTGGAGTTCTTGTCTGTGGTGTTCTTGTTGTGGGACCAGTCCGCGGTGGGGCCGCCACCCTTGCCGGTGGTGTCGGTGTCCGTGTCTACTGGTTTCCCGTGTCCGTGTTGAGAGCAAGGCACCGCAGCTGCCGCCGAGAGGGCTCAACCCCCCCCCGCGACGAAGGCGCGGACCCCGAGCCGTGCTGGCGAGCCCTGGTACTGGTTCTGTTGGTGAGTGCCGAGCTTCGCGTAATACGTCGTGTATGTCGCGTGCCCGTGAGAGTTGGAGCCAGGGTTGGCAGTGTCGAGTTGGAGACTGGTCGGGGTGAAGTGAAGAGTGGAGTGAATGATCAAATACTGGAACTCGAAATGAGACTGAGGATGCCGGAGCCTAGCAATATATCCGCTTTGCGCGGTGCGAGCCAATCCGCCGCCAGCAGGATGTCGTACGTGCGGATATCGCAGACTTGGACGGTATGCGCTGCATGCACATTGGCCACCTGCATAGGGAAGCCCGCGACTTGTCCGAGCAGCGCGTCGATTTCTCCCATGGAGATAGAGAGGCGGAGCCGAGTAGGTCGGATGAGATGCTGCATGTGGAGTGAGCGGATCATTTGGAGCGCAATCGTGGTGTGCGTGGCGCCGGTGTCCACGATGGCCACGAACTTGCGTCCCTGTATCCACACGTAACACCATGCCACGTGGACCTCAGATGGTGCAGATGGTCCAGGAATGAGCGCCGCTGGGGACCAGGAACGAGGAGAGCGTGCGGCGGCATCATGCACGCGAGCATGGGTGAGGAGGATGCATCTGGACAGCAGGCGGGTACCGATAATGTTTCCGCTCATGCATGAGAGGCGGATACCGAGAGAAGAAAGGGATGGATTGTGAGTGGTGAAGAGGGCTCGGAGACTCTCCGCGGACTCAGGGGAATGAAGGAGGAAGTCGACCAAGGAGAGGGAATGGCGGTTCTCGAGGAGTGGTGTTATGCTAATGGGAGGAGTTGGTGGGCTGCGGGAGGTTTCGGTCCGTGATGCAGTGGTGGTAGGTTGCGCGGTTCGGGATGGTGCATGGCGTTGGGGAAGATGGGGGGCGATCTTCTCAAGTGTCCATCTGCGGATCGCGGGGTTGTAGCGTCTGGCGAGCTGGAGCCCTGACTTGGAAATGGAGGGCAGGGTCTCCGCGCGTGTTTCTGCCGCGGTGGGGTCGAGTTCATTCAGGAGTTGCAAGGCGACCTCCTGTTCATCCTCGTCAAATTCCCGCGCCACTCCCTCCCATTGTGCTTCAGCGTTTGTTGGCAATGCCAGGATATCCGGGGAGTGTTCCGCGGTAGCTGATGGCAGCGGGGTAGGTTCTGGCCAGTCGAGGCGCGCGAGTCGGCTAAGAGCGTCCGCGTTGCGGTTAGCGTTTGCAGGCTGGTACTTGATTTTCATGTTATATCCTTGCAAGAGGAGTGCCCACTTGGCGAGGATGCCTTCATGATTCTGGGTCGTGAGTAGCCATTGGAGAGTCTGATGGTCTGTCAGGACCGTGATCGGTTTGCCATTTTTTATGTAGTCGCGGAAGTGTTGGAGGGCCCACAGGACAGCCAAGCACTCGCCCTTCACCGGCGGGTACCCTCGTTCCCCCTCAGTGAGGGCGCGGCTGGCATACGCAATCACCTTCTAGGTCGGTTCCTGCACTGTCTGGGATAGGATAGCGCCCAACCCATCCCTTGACCAGTCAGTAGTGATGGAGAATGGTAGGTTGAAGTCAGGGAACTTGAGCATAGGTGCCGTGACCAGTCGATGTTTGATCTCCTTCCAGGCATCCGCGCATTCTGGGGTCCAGTCAAAGGGCACGTCCTGGTGCGTCAGTTGCTGGAGTGGCTTGATGATGCATGCGTGATTGCGGACAAGCTTTCAGTAGAAAGAGACGACGCCCAGGAAGATCTTGACTTGTCCCGCGGATGTGGGCTGACGCCATTCTTGCACCGCTGCAATTTTCTCAGGGTCAGTTTTGATGCCATCCGCGCTCATCACGAAACCAAGGAACTCGATTTCCGCGGCTCCAATGGAGCACTTGGCTGCTTTGAGCTTGAGGTTGGCTTTGCGGAGAGCAGCAAACACGGTGGCCAAGGATGAGAACAGCTCTTCGAAGCTGTGGGCCGCAACCATGATGTCGTCNGCGTGATCGCGGACAAACTTTCGGTAGAAAGAGACGAAGCCCAGGAAGATCTTGACTTGTCCCGCGGATGTGGGCTGACGCCATTCTTGCACCGCTGCAATTTTCTCAGGGTCAGTTTTGATGCCATCCGCGCTCATCACGAAACCAAGGAACTCGATTTCCGCGGCTCCAATGGAGCACTTGGCTGCTTTGAGCTTGAGGTTGGCTTTGCGGAGAGCAGCAAACATGATGGCCAAGGATGAGAACAGCTCTTCGAAGCTGTGGGCCGCAACCATGATGTCGTCGATGTAGCAACTGACGTTGGGGATGCCGCGGAGGGTGGAGTCCATGACTTGTTGGAACGTCGCGCTTGCATTACGGAGTCCAAAAGGCATGCGTGTAAACGCGTACAGCCCCTCTGGCGTTGCAAATGCTGTCTTGGCGATGGAATCCGGGTGCATGGGGACAACATGGAAGGCAGCCTTGACGTCCAGTTTTGCAAACCATCCGCGACCCTGTTGCCGCTCTTGTATGCCAACGATGAGGGGCATGGGGTATGCATCTTCTTCGGTCACTCGGTTGAGGTCGCGGAAGTTGACGCAAAATCGCTTGGATCCGTCCGGCTTCCCTACGATGACCAAGTTGGCCCGCCAGGGGCTGACGATGGGGACGATCACCCCTTGCGCTTTGAGTTCCGCGAGCCCTTCTGTGATGATTTTCTCTTGATCAAGGAGGATGCGTCGCACCTTCTGTTTCGTGGGTGCGGAGTCCCCCGTGGAGATGACGTGAAACGCTTCTACGCCTCCTAAGTCAACTGCGGATCCAGCAAAGATGTCCGCAAACGAGTCTAGTAAGTTGGAGAAGTCTTGCCGCTGCGTGAGTGAGAGTCGTGAGTGGAGTATGTGGTCCCATTTTGGTGGTGGTGTTGGTACTATTTCGCGGAGGGGATAAACTTCCTCTTCTTCCTCTAGTGGGAGGCTAGTTCCAAAGACTCGTTGTCCCCGATTCCATAATCCCAGGAGGTTGGTCTGCACGCCGGGCTCCGTGGACTCCTCCGCGCGGTCCTGCCAGTTGCTGGTTGAGACATGCTCCACGACAGGTGCCTCCGCTGGAAGGGAGTGGGCCTTGCCTGAATGAGTTTGGGAGTCTTCAATCGTGGCATCCAATAGGGAGAAGGATCCACCGCCGGTCACGCGAAGTGCCACTCTGTCACCAATGGTGATAGGGCAGTACGTTTCTTCTCCAGACGCGGAGCTCAGCTGCATAATTCCCAGGGAAAAGAGGAGATTGGCTTGTCGTGGCACTAAGTAATCCATGCCCAGGAGTACGTCATACGTCCGCGCTTGCGTGACTTGGACGTTCACTGGTTCATGAAGGGACCCCACTTGCATGGGAAGGCCGTGGACTTCCCCATCTCCCTCGTCCATCCCTCCCGCCGAGTTCGTGAAGATGCGGCGTGTAGGAAGCGTGCGGTCCGTCCATCCGACCACGAGGAGGACGCGGAACGCCACGGTGGTGTGGGTGGCTCCCGTGTCGATGATGGCCAGAAACTTCCTCCTGCAGATCCAGACCACACAGCAGGCAACCTCGTAGTGGCTGTTGTCCTGTCGCGGTGGTTCTAGAGGATGTGGTGCCCATCCCCATTCCTCGTCCACGAGACCTAGAGCCAGCGATGCTTTGGGTACCGCGCGACGAGTGTTCATTGTGCCGGGAGTTGTCGTGACGCAGTTGAGTGAGATACCCACAGTTCGGAGGCGTTGGTTAGCCCTGGTGAACTCCTCCTTCAGGCGCGGCACCAGCTCAGGGTGGATGCGGAGAAACTCAAAGAAATTGACTTCTGCAACTGGAGTATTAAAGAGTCGCTGGACAGGGTCAATGTTCTCCTCCGCGATCCTGGTAGGCGCTTGTGCAGGCAAAGGTGGTTGCTCCTCTATCGGGGTTGGTGGCTTTGCCTGTCGTTTCTTTCCTGGTGCGACGGTGCGGTGTACAATGGCCTCCTAGAGTCTCTCCTCCACTTCCTCAGCCTTGCGTCTCAAATCCTCCTGTACCCTGACTGTCTCCTGCAGGTTCCATCCGCGCAGACCCAATTTCTGAGCTTGAGCGATGAGGGTCATTTGTTCTGTAGTGGGGGGTACCTCTGTGGTCTCGTCCTCCGCCATTGGTAATCCCAATTTGACGTTGCGGGCTCCGCTTGCAGGGTTCGCGGATGCTGGTGGGCTGGGCAAAATTCCCTGACCGCCAGGGTTAACTTGGGATGGATGTTCGTGTGCCGGCCTTGCCTGCTGCTGTTGCTGCGGCCCTGGCCATGCCTGATTGTAATAGTGCTGCCACTGCAGTACCATGGGGTCCTGGGCAGGTGGTTCGGGGCGCGGTGCCGTCTGCCGTTTCCGCGGGCAGTCTCGGGCGATGTGCTCCAAACTTTGACACGTGTAGCAAGCTTTTGGCTTTTGCTGCTGCGGAGGATGCGTGTGTGAGGATGCAGTGGTATTGCTGCCTTGGTATTGTCCGGTGGACCGCTGTCGGGTGAAGATGGCTGTGGCGTCTTGGACCGCCTCATGGAGGGACAGGTAGCAGTCAGCAATCATCACACTGCTGATCTCAATTGGGAGTGCGCGGATGAGATTCTGTAGCAAGACCCATAGCGGGAGTCCTTCCCCTTGCGGGCTTTTAGCCACAGAGGCCCAGGTGAGAAACTGATCCAGAAATCAGCGGATGTCCTCATCCTTGCGCATCACCTCTTTCTCAATTCTCCGCAGCGCTTCTTCTTTCGTCAATTGTTTGAAGCGCTCGATGAGGGCGTTGCTGAAGTCCTCGAACGACAGGAAGGAAGCTCGCGCATTATACCAATCCGCTGCCGCCCCTTGGAGGTGGAGCTCTGCAGTGGCGAGACATAGGTCGGGCGGAATCCGGCCAATACTGGCGTAGAGAGTGATCTGTTTAAGCCAGACCCAGGGGTCTTCCTACGGGGCACCCTTGAAGGAGTCTAATCGGGGAATGTTGGCGGGCTCGGAGCGGATGTATTGTAGCTGTGGTACGCTGCTGCGGTTAGCCGCATGCGATACCGGAAGGCTTGCAGATGGAGTTGCGGAGTATCCAGTCGTACTGACCGGCATCTGTGGTTGTGCCGCGGTCGTGGGAAGACTGACTTGCGTGGGAGGGGGAACCATGTACCAGGAAGAGGGAGTGGTTGTGGAGGCAATGTAGGGTGTTGAGAAGAATGCTGTCCCAGGCGGCGGGACCGGAGTCTCCTGCACTTGTACTGCCGCTGTTTGCGGTATCCAATACATCTGAGCCGGTGGAGTTGCAGCTGAGGCATGGGGGTGAATTGCTGGTCCCGCGCTGGTAGTCAGGTGCGGGTTCCCCGGTAGCTGCTGTGGGGGCAGGTACACGTTGCTCTGTGCGGCCTGTGTTGGCAATGAGGTCTGGTGGGTCCCTCCAACTGGCATTGCTCCGACTGGCTGCTGGTGGGGGAGCTGCTGATGGGTGATCATGGGCATCTACGGTATCATGTTGGGCACAAGCGTGTGTGGCACCATTCCAGCCGTCACTGGGCCTATCTGCTGCTGCGCCTGGTGTGTCCACAATGCTTGTGTGACCGCAGGAGACTGTGTTATGTTCGCTGGTTGTGCTCCGCTTCCAACCATCTGCTGTTGATGGCTCGGTAGCGGGGTCCCGGTTAGGAGAGGCAGAAGCGTGTTCCTTTGCTGGACCGTTCCGCCTCCGGGCTGAGGTATCTGTGGTGGCGGCTGCGTGATCGCGGGCGGCCCTGCCATTGCCCCCATCTGCACCATGAGCTGCGGTGGCAGATGCGGTGGTTGCTGTAGTCCCACCATAGGTGGAGCTGGCATGGTCACCGCCTGTGTAGTGCTCCTCATCTGCTGCTGTGGCGGTGCATCTGGCGTTGGCAGCTGTGGGGGCGCCCCGGTTGGCAGGGTGGCCGGGTTCTGCTGTGACGTGAGGAGCTGTTGCACCGGACTTGCCTGACCATCCGTGTAATTCTGCCGCGGATGCTTCGGTGGCTGGCTCATTCCAAACTGGGGTTGCGTGGTGGCTCCTGTTCCCATGATCAGCGGGGTCACGGGAAAGTGGTTCACTGGTGATTGTGCGGCTTCTGGTCCCTACGCGGACACAGACGTTCCCATCCGCTGGACTCCCGTGACCTGCTCTGATGTGGCCATCAGCTGCCGTTCCAGGCCGTGCATAGGTGGTTCCGCGGCCGGGGCCCCCGCGGTTGCCCCTACCAGCTGATGCAACGGATTCATGTCCTGGGGCCTCCCAAGGGTGGGGGCAGGGAACCGCACTTGTTGCAGCCGCGCTGAGATCTGCTACTCGTCTGGTGCTGGCACTTCGGGGATTCCTGAATCCTGGGGGTTCAGGGGTAAGGGCTGCGGATCCACAGGCGGGTCTGCGGGTTGCGGCTCCGCCTCGCAAGGAATCTGCTGCTGCTGTCCGCCACGACGACGATACACCAATCTGCGGAAGGCCTCAAGATTTCCACCACCGAAAGATGCCTCCAGTGAAGGTGGTCCGTCGGAGAACCACCGTGCCCCAAGTGGCATGTTCTGCTGACTCTCCTGCCCCTGGTGATGCTGGGCTGAGCCATGACTGGCAGAGCTGTGGATGCTCTCCACCTCCGCGCGTTCGCCCAGTGTATCCATAATGCAACGCCAGTGTAGCTGCTCCAACCACTCAGTCACTCGTCGGTGCTGGGCGAGTGGATCGGGGCCTGGTGAGGAGCTAACTGGCGTGCGGGACGGTACTGAGGAGTCCCTGCTTCCCGCGGAGGTCGCGGCCCGTCGTGGCAGGAAGCACCGCGCCGATGGTTGCTGTTGCCGTTGTCCAACGTCCTGATGCACGAAGCTAGCTGCCGACATCAATGACTGATCTGAAGGACACGTGCAGTTCTGCTAGCAGAGAGCAAGGAACTGTCCACGCTCACCGCACCATGACACTGATACCCCCAAATTTTCCGCGTTGTTGTTCATTTTTGCGGATGATCCGGCTCCGCACCGATTCGCGGAACACGCTTTCTACCGCTACTGCCTCTACTCGTACTCAAAGGTACAGCAACCGTTTCCCACGGACCACAACCTTGGAGTGTCGGCGCAGATGCCTCACCGGTGAGCAAAGCTCCGCGGTCCACTCCTTGCCACACGGGAGTCCACCACCTCGTGGTGTCCGACTCCTCTCCGCGGAAGCTTCGTTCCGCGGACGTGTGCAAGCAAGGGACTGCCTGCAGCTTCCTCCACTCGGACTCTTGGCTCTTCACGCGCTTAACTCCTAGATCCGCGGACGACGCTCCGCGGGCAATGGAGGGTTTGAGGGCAAAGCGCGGGACACAGGAAATGAGATCAGGCCAAGGACTTTGATAAAGCTGGTTGCGGAGTCTACAGAATGCTCTCGAATGCAAGCAAGTCTGAGTTGCACTTGTGCTACTGCCAGTCAGGCCCTTTTCTACTTGGGACTCTGCACAGTGTAACTACACACTGTGGGTCTCATCCCTCACACTATCCTACTTCCTCCATGTGGACTCCTCGCGGTGCGGCTACGCACCGCGGGTCTTGTCCTCACACACATACTATCTTCTATTGGTCACTTTTCTCCATCCGCGGCTCGTGCACGCGGTTCTTCGTGTTCTTCCTTGAATCTTCCACCTCCGCAATGTGTTCTCCCATCTCCCCTCCTGGATTGTCGCTGTCAGTCTTGTGTTCTGATAGGGTGCGCTCCTGCCACCGTTCTCCTGTCTTTTGGTTTGATCGGCGGATGTCTTGCACGTCCGATGTTCCAGCTTCCTTCTCTTCCTTCCATCACTCGGTTTCTGTTCCCTTTCCACCGCGATCTTTCCCGCCGGGCCATCCTTCCCGCTACCGCCACCCGACTCCACGCCACCCCATGCTCTACCGCAACCTTGGTGCAGGAGCCAGCTCTCCACGCGTGTCTTTTCGTGCTTGTTACTCTTGGCAGGGTCTGGTCCGCGGATCTACCGATCCGCGGAGCTGGCCTTCCGCGGATACATCATTTTTCCCGCGCAGCTGCGGTGGATTTTCGCCTGACACTTACACGCACTTACACGCACTTGCACGTACTTATACACACTTACACGCACTTACATGCACTAACATACAGTTACACGCAATTGTACGCACTTATACGTACTTACAGGCACATACACGCACTTACACGCAGTTACACACACTTACACGTACTTACACGCACTTATACATACTTACACGCTCTTATACGCACTTACACGTACTTACACGTACTTACACACAGGTACACGCAGTTATACGCACTTACACCCACTTACACACACTTACACATACCTATACGTACTTACATGCACTTACACGCACTTACACGCACTTACACGCAGTTACACAAACTTACATGCACTTACACGCACTTACACGCACTTACACGCACTTACACGCACTTACACGCACTTACCCATACTAACGTGCACTTACACACACTTACCCACACTTACATATACTTACACACACTTACACGTACTTACAAGCACTTGCACCCACTTACACGCACTTATACACACTTATACATACTTACACACACTTCACCGTACGTATACGCACTTAAACGCACTAACACGCACTTACTCTTACTTACACACACTTACATGTACTTACACACACTTACATGCAATTACACTTACTTAGACCCACTTACACATACTTACCAACACCTATACACACTTACACACACTTACACATACTTACACGCACTTACGCGCACTTACACACACTTACATGCACTTACAAAGACTTACACGCACTTACAAGCACTTACACGCACTTAGACGCACTTACACGTACTTACCCGCACGTACATGCACTTACAAGTACTTGCCCATTCTCACATGCACTTACACGCACTTACATCCACTTATGTGCACTTACACGTACTTACAAGCACATACACGCACTTACATGCACTTATACGCACTTACAGAGACTTACACGCACTTACACGCACTTACACACCCTTACACATACTTACACTCACTTACACACACTTACACGCACTTCCACGCACTTATACACACTTATACGCACTTACATACACTTACACACACTTACACGCACTTACACGCACTTACACACACTTACACGCACTTACAGGCACTTAAACACACTTATATGTACTTACATGCACTTATACACACTTACACTCACTTACACGTACTTACGTACACTTACACGTACTTACACACACTTACGTGTACTTACACGTACTTACACGTACCCACACACACTTACACACAATTACACTCACTTTCATGCACTTACATCCACTTACACGCACTTACACACACTTACACGCACTCACATGCACTCATACGCACTCACACGTACTCACACGCACGTACACGTACATACACGTAATTACCCATAAGTACATACACTTACACACACTTACACACACTTCCAGCACTTACACGCACTTACACACACTTTCGCGCACTTACACGCACTTACACACACTTACACGCACTTGCACGCACTTACACGTACTTATACGCACTTACGCACACTTACACACACTTACATGTACTTACATGCACTTACACCCATTTACACACACTAACATGCACTTACACGCACTTACACATACTTACACGCTCTTCCATGTACTTACACGCACTTACACACACTTACACGCACGTACACGCACTTACATGCACTTACATGCACTTAGGCGCACTTACACGCACTTACACATGTTTACACGCGCTTACATGCACTTACTCATACTTACACACACTTACACGCACTTACACACACTTGCACGCACTTATACGCACTTACACACACTTACACACACTTACACGTACTTACACACACTTACACATACTTACACATACTTATACGCACTTACACACACTTAATTACACTTACACGTACTTATCCGCACTTACACATGCTTACACGCACTTACGCACACTTACATGCACTTACACGCACTTACATGTACTCATACGCACTTACAAGTACTTACGCACACTTACGCGCATTTAAGCGTACTTACATACACTTACACGCACGTACACATCCTTACACGTACTTACACGCACTCACACGCACGTAGACGCACGTACACGCACTTACACACACTTACACACACTTCCACGCACTCACACGCACTTACACGCACTTACACACACTTACACGCACTTACACGTACTTACACGCACTTACATGCACTGACACACACTTACACGTACTTACACACACTTAAACGCACTTACATGTACTTTCACGCACATACATGTACTTACATTTACTTACATGTACTTACACGCACTTACACATACTTACACGCACTTACACGCACTTACACGTACTTACACATGGTGACACACAGGTATACGCAGTTACACACAGTTATACGTAGTTACACGTACTTACACGCACTTACACGCACTTACACGCAGCTATACGCAGTTACACACAGCTACACGCACTTACACACACATACACACACTAACATCCACTTATACGCACTAACACGTTCTTACATGCATTTACACACACATACACAAACTTACACACAATTACACATATTTACAGGTACTTACACCCATTTACACGTACTTACACGCAGTTACATGCACTTATACGTACTTACACGCACTTACATGTACTTACACATATTTACACGCACTTACACATACTTACACGCACTTACATACACTTACACACACTTATACGCACTTACGCACACTAATACAGACTTACACGCACCTACACGTACTTACACGTACTTACATACACTTACAAGCACTTACACACACTTACACGCACTTACAAGTACTTATACGCACTTATACACATTTACACATACTTACATGCACGTACATGCAGTTTCACGCACTTACACGAACGTATACGTACTTACACACACTTACATACACTTACACGTACTTACACGCACTTACATGCACTTACACGCACTTACACAATGTTACACGCACTTACACGTTCTTACACGCACTTACACCCACTAACAAGCACTTACACGTACTTACATGCACTTGCACACACTTACACGCACGTACACACACTTACACGCACTTATACGCACTTACACACACTTAGACGCACTTACACACATTTACATACACTTTTACGTACTTACACACACTTCCCGTATGTATACATACTTACACGCACTAACACGCACTTACCCGTACTTATACGCACTTACACACATTTACACACACTTACACGCACTTACATGCACTAACATGCACATACACACACTGACACGCACTTACATGCACTTACACACACTTACATGCACTTACGCGTACTTAGACACACATAAACGCACTTACATGTACTTATATCCACTTACACATACTTACACGCTTTTACACGCACTTACACACACCTACACGAACTTACCTCCACTTACCCGCATGTACACGCACTTACACGTACTTACACGTACTTACACGCACTTACACGCACTTATACGCACTTACACGCACTTACACGCACTTACACCCACTTACACACACGTACACGCACTTACACGCACTTATACCCACTTACACGCACTCACGTACACTCACACACACTCAGACGCACTGACACGCACTTATACACACTTACACGCACTTACCCGCACGTACACGTACTACACGCACTTACACGCACTTACATGTGCTTACACGCACTTACACATACTCACATGTACTTACATGCACTTACACGCACTTACATGCACTTACACATACTTACCCACACTTACCCGCACGTACATGCACTTTCAAGTACTTACCCATGTTTTCACGCACTTACATGCACTTACACGCACTTATGTGCACTTACACAAACTTACACACTTACCCGCACTTACATGCACTTACACACACTTACAAGCGCTTACACGCACTCACACGCACTTGCACACACTTACACATACTTACACCCACTTACACGCACTTACACGCACTTACATGCACCTTTATGCACTTATATGCACTTAGAGACACATAAACACACTTACACGCACTTACATGCACTTACACGCACTTACACGCACTTACACACACTTATATACACTTACATGTACTTACATGCACTTATGTATACTTACACGTACTTACAAATACTTACCTACACCTACACGCACTTAAACGCACTTATGTGTACTTACATGCACTTACACGCACTTACACACACTTTTACGCACTTACACGCACTTACATGCACTTACACATACTTATACACACTTACACACACTTACACGCACTCACACGCACTCACACGCATTCACACGCACTCACACACACTTACACGCACTTACACGCACTTATCCATACGTACACGCACTCACACACACTTACACGCACTTACCCGTACTTACACGCACTTACACGCACTTACACACAGTTAGACACACTCTCACACACTTACACACACTTACACGCACTTACACGCACTTACACATACTTACACGTACTTACGCGCACTCACAAACACTTACATGTACTTACACGTTCTTACACTCATTTATACGCATTTACACGCACTTACACGCACTTACACGCACTTACCTGCACGTACACGCACTTATACACACTTACCTGCACTTATATGAATTAACATGTACTTACACGCACTTACACGTACCTACACGCACCTACATGTACTTACACGTACTTACACGTACTTACACGTACTTACACGCACTTACATGCACTGACATTCACTTAGGTGCACTTACACGCACTTACACATGTTTACACGCACTTACATGCACTTACACGCGCTTACACGCACTTACACACACTTACACACACTTACACGCACTTACACGCACTTACACACACTTACACGCACTTACACGCACTTACACGTACTTACACACACACATACTTACACGCACTTACACACACTTACATGCACTTACACGTACTTGTCCGCACTTACACACACTTACACGCACTTACGCGTACTTACATGCACTTACACGCACTTACACATACTTATACACACTTGTATACACTTATACGCACTAACATGTACTTACACGTACTTACAGGCACGTACACACACTTACATGCACTTACACGGACTTAAACGTACTTGTACTTACACGCACTTACGCGAACTTACGCGTACTTACGCGCAGTTACGTGCACTAACGCGCACTTACACACACTTACACGCACTTATACATCCTTACACGTACTTACACACACATACACGCACGTAGACGCACGTACACGCACCTACACGCACTTACACACACTTACACACACTTACACACACTTACACACACTTCCATGGACTTACACACACTTACACACACTTACACACACTTACACGCACTTACACGTACTTACACGCACTTACATATACTGACACACACTTACACGTAGTTACACACACTTGAACGCACTTACATGTACTTACACGTACTTACATGTACTTACATGCACTTACACGCACTTACACATACTTACATGCGCTTACACACACTTACACATGCTTACAGGCACTTATAGTACTTACACGCACTTACACGCACTTACACACACTTACATACACTTACACGTAGCAACACGTAGTTACACGCAGTTATACGTAGTTATATGTACTTACACGTACTTACACGCACTTACACGCACTTACACGCATTTGTACGCAGTTAGACACAGTTACACACACTAACACACACTTACATGCACTAACACACACTTACACGCAAGTACCCGTTCTTACATGCATTTACACGCACATACATAAACTTACACACACTTACACGCATTTACACGTACTTACACGTACTTACGGCGCTTACACGTACTTACACGTACTTAGACATACTTAAACGTACTTACTGTCGGAATATTGAAGTCAACACTGGTATTCTGCCTCAGATAATCCGAGTTCTCAATAAAAGGTTCATGTTCAGCACCAAGCGAACACGAACCACCTCGCCAACGGATTGTCGGTCACAGCCTGTGACCTATAAAACGAGGCATCCCTAACAAACGCGACCATGTCGCAGTCGCGTCCGGCTAGCGAAGAAGAAGCCGTTACGATACCTTTGTCCTGTTCTATGATATAGTACCGAGGATGTTCATTCCCTTGAGATGACCAGAACAGTTCTGCTCATCCTGTTCCCCCTTGGTTTTGCGGCTTCGCTACCGTGTCTTTGCTCTACTCGTCCCTCGCACTTCCTGTCTTCGCCAATTCTCAACGCTTTGCTGCGTCACTCTCGCTCCTTTGCTCAGATCTCACACTCTGCCAACCATCACTCCCGTCGCCAGCACTCTCTCTCACATCAGCCTGTCTACCTCCGCTAGCTCGTGTCTCAGCCCTATTTGCTCCCGTGACTAGCTCCTTTGACCGCTCTCGCTTACGTCACTTTGCTAACATACACATGCATGTCCCGATACTTCTGCTTGCTTCTGCTGCCGTTGTTCTCGTGTCTGCATTCTTCTGACATGGTATCAGAGCCTCAAGAAACATCACCTGGAGATCCGTGACCGCATCATCATTCTGCCGCCATCCCCGCTCCATCGCTTCTGCTCACATTCCTCTGTCGCCGCTGCCGTCACTCCACGCCTTTCCGCTTCATCCGCAACTGACATTAGCAGCTCTGACTGACAAGTTCTCTACGCTGAAGAAAACCCCTCGTTGTCCTAAGAAGGCCCTGCACCCATTTCCACGTCCGTGGCTAACAACCGGTGACGAGTTGTCTAGAACAGCTGCAAGTGACTCTCGAGCCGTCGTCTGCCGTCAACTACTAAGAAGCTTCCTACCGCCTACAATCCGCTGTCTCTTGTCGTAACCGCCTCTGCCAGCATCTCCTCCTCCCTCATCACGTCTCATTAGCTCCATCTACTGCTTCCTCGCCGCCATCTCTAGTCCGCCTGCGTCCATCATCTCGAGCTGCCTTCTTGTATTGCCTCCTCGCCTCGTCAGCAGCTGCAGCCAGAACTGCCGCTGTTAGGATATCAGACACCACCAGTCTTCCTGCTCCCATTTTCGAGCCAGCTGGGGAACAAGCCGTCACTCTCCTGACATCAGCGGTCCAGTATCTCTGCACGCTGCCTGACCCCCTCTGCTGCAACCAACCTCTTCGAGCTGACAGGATATCAGACACCACCAGTCTTCCTGTTCCCACTTCCGAGCCAACTCGGGAACAAGCCGTCACTCTCCTGAATGCAGAAGAAGAAGTTGCAACGCTTTGCCTCCACCTGCCGCACCGCGTCCCACCTCGGCTCTCTCCATTTGCGTCGCTCCCTGTCTCCCATCTTCTCCATCAGCCTTCGATTTTCTACTTCACTTGCCTCCTTCAGCCCTCCTCCCCCTCCTCGATCCAGTTTCCTCTGCTTCATCAGGCGCCCGTTCCTGCCTCATCTCTGCCTCTCCATCATTAGCATCATCCACGCCGCCTCCGCATTTGTCTTCCCGTCATCATCAGCAGCCTCTGTGCCACCCTCCCACCCATCATCCACATCAGCATCACTCTATCGCACACGTGGTTCCGCCCCTGCGCACACTCATCAATCAATCGCATGTTCCGCTTCCACAAATGGCTTTCAGCTCGGCACAAGAATCCGCCCGGTCGCATCGCCTTTTTCCGCAACGACCTGCGCCCACGCCAAAAACTTCATTCAGCGCACGATGTTCCGCCCCTGCGCCCACTCATAAATTGATCATTTCCTCCGCTTCCGTATCGCTTTCAGCTTGGCACAAGGGTCCGCCCGGTCGCATCGCCTTTTATGCGATGACTTGTACCCACGCCAAAACTTGCTTCAGCGCACGTGGTTCTGCCCCTGCGCCCACTCATCAATCAATCGCTTCCTCCGCTTCCGCAATTGCTTCCAGCTCGGCACAAGGATCCGCCCGGTCGCATCGCCCATTTTTGCGATGACCTGCGTCCACGCGAAAACCTTGGTCAGCGCATGCGGTTCGCCCCTGCGCCCACTCAGCCATCATCATCATCTTCTGCTTCAGTAATCCTCAACATCTCTGAACGGCACAAGGATCTACCCGGTCGCATCGCCTTTTGTCGCGACGACCTGCGCCCATGCCGAAACGTTCCTCAGCGCACGTAGTTTGCCCCTGCGCCCACTCCATCGTCCAGCATTCCTCCTCCATCATCCGCTTCTGCTTGACACACGGATCCACCCGGTCGAGTTGCCCATTCCGCGACGATCTGCGCCCATGCCGATATTTCTTTGTGCACATATTTTAGCCCCGCGTCCACTCACCCTCCAATCATTCCTCCTCTCCTTTTCCTTCACCCTCAACATCGCCCCGGAGTCAGCACAAGACAGCCACCTAAACACGTCACCTACATTAGAAGGATACTGCTGACATCTCTATCCACACTACAAGCAACCCATCCTCCACTCACTCATCTGCAGCAAGAGAAAAGGAGCAGTCCCGGAAGTCACATCACAGGAACCGAAGACCATCTTTCTCCCTGCTCAATCTAGCTAGCGGGTGGAACAAGCCGATGTATCCGTGGGACTGACTACTTCACAGAAAAGCACCTCCTTGCACTCTCCTAGAACTCACAGAGTCCACTGTGGCAGAGCACTCTTTGAGTAAGGCGTCATGGCGGCGCCCTCCATCTCTTGCACCCACTATTCCCACCTCCATCCCCAAGGGACCATACCAAGGAGAATGAGCTCTTGGCGATATGCTCTTGGAATAACACTTTCATCAAGGTCAACTCAACAACCGACCTTGACAGAGCAACGGTCCCTCTCGGCACTCCCTACACTGGAACAAGTCATGAACAGCAATACAATCAATGCTCTCCTTTGTGTCCAGCCCTCACTGAAGTCCATCTACTACACTGACTGCTCAACACCCAACAGCGCACTGATTGAAATTGTCACTCATATTCCACAGTGCCTACAGGATTGCCCCCAACTGCACATGAAAAGCGATGGTTCAACAAATTACCATCAATGGAGAGTTGAACTCCTTCTCAATGTGGAGCGACTTTGATTTTCCAAGTTCAACCTACGACAGGTACTGCGTGGTCTACTGAACTCAACATCCCTTCTTGGGACGGACTGTGCTGAAGCTCTCCTGAAAGAGGCGCTCATCCGAACCACTCACCACTCTCTTCACCCACTCATCCGACAACCACATAAAGCATTCTTCGAGATCTGGCTAACCTTGTATCTGACATGCGCATCACCTTCTTCCCAGCGTTGACTTCAAAGGGGGACTCTCGGAATATTGAAGTCAACACTGGTATTCTCCCTCGGATAATCCAAATTCTGAATAAAAGATTCATGTTCAGCACCAAGCCAACACGAACCACCTCGCCAGCGGATTTCTGGTCACGACCAGTGACCTAAAAAGCAAGGCGCCCCTAATAACCGCGACCATGTCGCAGTCGCGTCCGGCTAGCGAAGAAGAAGCCATTACGATGCCTTTGTCCTGTTCTGTGATATATTACTGAGGATGTTCATTCCCTCAAGTTAACCATAACAGTTCTGCTCATCCTGTTCCCCCTTGGTTCCACGGCCTTGCCACCGTGTCTTCGATCTGTTCATCCCTCGCACTTCCTATCTTCGCCAACTCTCAACGCTTTGCCCCGTCACTCTCGCTCCTTCCCTCAACTCTCATACTCCGCCAACCATCACTCCCCTCGCCAGCACTCTCTCTCACATCAGCCTGTCTACCTCCGCTACCTCGCGTCTCAGCCCTCATCTGCTCCCGCGACTAACTCCTCGGACCACTCTCGCTTACGTCACTTTGCTAATGTACACCTGCATGCCCCGATGCTTCTGCTTGCTTCTGCTGCCGCTGTTATTGTGTCTGCATTCGTGTGAAACTTACACGCAATACACATACTTACACACACTTACACGCACTTACACGCACTAACACATACTTACACGAACTTACAAGTATTTGCACACACTTACACATGCTTACATGCACTTACAGGCACTTACACGCACTTACACAAACTAACTCGCACTTATATGCACTTACACATACTTACATACACTTACACACCCTTATACGTACTTACACACAGTTACGCATAGTTACACAGACTAAAAGGTACTTACGCGCACAAAAACGCACTTACATACAATTACACATTCTTCTACACACTTACTCATACTTACACGTACTTACATGCACGTACACACACTTACACGCACTCACATGCACTTTCACACACTTATACATACTCACATGCACTTACATGTACTTATATGCACTTACACATACTTATACGCACTTACATGGACTTGGACGCACTTACATGCACTTACGCACACGTACGCACACTTACATACACTTACACATACTTACACGCACTTACACGCAGTTACACGTAGTTACACGCAATTATACACACTTACACATACTTACACGTACTTACATGCACTTACACGTACTTACACACACTTATACGCACTTACACACACTTACACGCACTTACACGCACTTACACATACTTACACGCACTTACACGCACTTATACGCACTTACACGCACCTACACGCACTTACACACAGTTACATGCACTTACACGTACTTACACATACTTACATGCAGTTACACGTGGTTATACGCACGTATACGCACTTATACACACTTACACAAACTTACAGACACTTACACTTACTTACACGCACTTACACGGACTTACACACACTTACACGCACTTATACGCACTTTCACACACTTACACACACTTACATACACTTACACGTACTTACATCCACATACACATATTTATACATACTTCTAGGCACTTACACGCACTTGTACACACTTATACATACTTACATACACGTATACACAGTTACATGCACTTACACACAGTTACTTGCACTTACACGCACTTATACGCACTTACATGCACTTACAAGCACTTACACACACTTACACGTGCTTACATGCACTTACACACACTTACACGTACTTACCCGCACTTACACGTACTTACACGCATTAACACATACATACACGCACTTACATGCGGTTGCACATGCTTACACGCACTTACACGCACTTACACATACCTACACGCACTTACATGCACTTACACGCACTTACATGCACTTACATGTACTTATACGCACTTACACGGACTTACGTGCACTCACACATACTTACACGAACTTACACGCACATACACGCACGTAGATACACGTATACACACCAACACGCACTTATACGTATTTAAACGCACTTACACACACTCACACGCACTTATATGCAGTTACACGCTCTTATACGTGCTTACACATACGTGCATGTACTTACACGCACTTACACACACTTACACACACTTACACGCATTTACACGTACTTCCATACACTTACACACACGTATACGCACTTACACAGACTAGCACACACTTACACACATTTACATGCACTTACACGCACTTACGTGCACTTACAAGGACTTACACACACCTACACACACTTACACATACTTACATACACGTACACTTACTTACACGCACTTACACGCACTTGTACGCACTTACAGACACTTATACACACTTACACGCACTTACACACACTTACACACACTTACACGCACTTACACACACTTAAATGTACTTACATACACTTACACGTACTTACACGCACTTACACGCAGTGACACGCAGTTACACGCACTCACACGTCCTTACGCACACTTACACACACTTACACACACTCATACGCACTTACACACACTTATACATACTTGTACACACTTACACGCACTTACACGCACATACACGTACTTACACACACTTACACATACTTACACGCAGGTAATTGCACTTATACGCAGTTATTCGCACTTACACATACTTACATGTACTTACACGCACTTGCACATACTTACACGTACTTACACACACTTACACGCACTTACATGCACTTACACGTACTTGTACACACTTACACGCACTTACACACACGTACACGCACTTACACACACTTACACACAGTTAAATGCACTTACACGCACTTCCACGTACTTACACAAACGTACACGTACTTACATGTGCTTACACCTGCTTACGCGTACTTACAAATACTTGCACATAATTACATGCACTTACACACACTTACACTTCCTTATACGTACTTACACGCACTTACATGCACTTACACGCACTTGTATGTACTTATACACACTTACATGCAGTTACACGCATTTAGACGCAGTTACACATACTTACTCGCACTTACACGCAATTACACACACTTACAAGCACTAACACACACTTACACGCACTTACACACACTAACACATACTTACACGTACTTACACGTACTAACAGGCACTTACACGTACTTACAGGCATTTACACAAACTTAACACGAACGTATACGCACTTACACGCACTTACACGCACATACATGCACTTACATGTCCTTACACGCACTTACACATAATTACACACACTTATACGCACTTACACGCACGTCCACACACTTACACACACTTACCCGCACATACACGCACTTACACACACTTACACACAATTACACGCACTTACACGCACTTACAGGCACTTACACACACTTACATGCACGTATACACACTTGCATGCACTTACACGCACTTACACGCACTTATACATACTTACACGCACTTATACACACTTACATGCATTTACATGTACTTACACGCGCTTACATGTACTTACACGCACTTAAACGCACTTACATATACTTACATGTACTTACACATACTTACACGCACATACATGCACTTGCAGGCACTTACACATAGTTACACACACTTACACGTTCGTACACTCACTTATATGCACTTACACGCATTTACACACACTAACATACACTTGCACGGACTTACAGGTACTTACATGTACTTACATGCACTTACACGCACTTACACGCACTTACACGCACTTACACGTACTTACACGTACTTACACGCACTTACACGCACTTAAATGCACTTACACGCACATACACGCACTTACTTGTATTTACACGCACTTACATGCACTAATACACACTTACACGCACTTACACACACTTACACAAACTTACATGCACTTACACCCACTTACACGTACTTACACCCACTTACACACACTTACACGCACTCACACCTACTTACACGCACTTAAATGTACTTACACGCAATTACACGCACTTACACGCACTTACACGTACTTACAAGCACTTCCACATGCTTACACGCACTTATACGCACTTACATGTACTTACACGCACTTACACACTGTTAATTGCACTTACACGCACTTACTCACACTTACACGAACGTACACGCACTTACACATACTTTCACGTACTTACAAACACTTACACGCAATTACACGTACTTTCACATACATACACGAACTTACACGTACTTACACGCACTTACACGCACTTACACGTACTTACACGCACTTTCACGCACTTAGAAGCACTTACACACACTTACACGCACTTAGACACACTAACGCGCACTTACACGCACTTACACGCAATGACATTCACTTCTACATGATTACAGGCACTTTCACACACTTAACACGTACTTACACGCACTTACACGCACTTACACGCACTTATGTATCCTTACACGCACATACACATACTAATACGCACTTACACGCACTTACCTGCACTTACACACACTTACACACACTTATACACTTACATGCACTTACCTGCACTTACACACACTTACACGCCCTTACACACTCTTACACACACTTACATGCACTTACACACACTTACATGCACTTACACGCACTCACACGCACTTAAACGCACCTACACGCACTTATACACACTTACACACACTTATATGCACTTACACACGCTTACACGCACTTACACGCACTTACACACACTTACATACAGGTACATGCAGTTACACGCAGTTACATGCACTAACACGTGCTTAGATTCACTTACACATACTTACACGCATTTACACACACTTACATACACTTACACACACTTACACGCACTTACACGCACTTACACGTACTTACATGTACTTACGCGCACTTACACGTACTTACACGCACTTACACGTACTTACACGTACTTACATACACTCACACACACTTACATGGACTTATATGCACTTACAAGCACTTACACGCACTTACATCCACTTACATGCACTTACACGCACTAACACGCACGTACACGCATTTACACGCACTTACACGCACTTACACGTACTTACACGTACTTACACGTACTTACACGCACTTACACACACTTACATGTACTTTCACATACTTACATTCACTTAAACATACTTACACGCACTTACACGCACTTACACGCACTTACACGTACTTGCACACACTTACATGCACTTATACGCATTTACACGTACTTACACGCGCTTACACGCACTTACACACAGTTAATTACACTGATACGCACTTACACACACTTACATAAACTTACACGCACTTACACACACTTACACGCACTTACACGCACTTACAAATACTTACATGCACATACACGCACTTACACGCACTAACACACACTTATACACACTTACACACACTTACGCGCACTTACATGTACTTACACACACTTACTCACACTTACATGCAGTTACACGCACGTATACACAGTTACATACACGTACACACACTTACATATACTTACACACACTTACATGCAGTTCTGCGTACTTACACGCACTTACATGCACAAACACACACTTACATGCACTTACACGCACTTACATGCACTTATAGGTACGTACACGTACTTATACCCACTTACACATACTGACACGCACTTACTCGCACTTACATGCACTTACACACACTTACATGCACTTACACGTACTTATACGTGCCTACACACACTTACACATACATACACACACTTAGATGCACTTGCACGCACTTACACGCACTTACAAACACTTAAACGCGCTTACACACACTTACAAGCACTTACATGCACTTACATGCACTTACACGCACTTCCATACATATACACGCATTTACATGCACGAACATGCAATTACACGCACTTACACGTACTTGTACGCACTTACACACACTTACATGCACGTATACACACTGACACCTACTTGCATAGTGTTCCACATACTTACACGCACTTACACACACTTACACACACTTACACGCACTTGCACGCACTTGTACGCACCTATACATTCTTACACGTAGTTACACACACTTACATGCACTTACACGCACTAACATGCATTTACACACCCTTACACGTACTTACATGCACTTACACGCTCTTACGTGCACTTACATGCACTTACACCCACTTACACGCACTTACACGCACTTAGAAGAACTTACATGCACATACACCCACTTACACGCAGTTACACGCACTCACACATACGTTCACGCGCTTACACGCACGTACACGCACTTACACGTACATACATGCACTTACACGCACTTACACGTATTTACATTCACAAACATGCACTTACACGCAGTTACACACAGTTATACACACTTACACGCACTTACACGTACTTACACACACTTATGCACTTACATGCACTTACTCGCACTTACACCCACTTACACGCACTTGCACGCACTTACATGCACTTACACGCACTTACACGCACTTACACGTACTTACACTTACTTTCACGCACTTACTCACACTTACGCGCACTTACACACTCTTGCACGCACTTACACGCACTTACATGCACTTACACGCACTTACACGCACTTACACATATGCATACCTACTTGTACACACTTACACGCACTTACACGTACTTACATGCACTTACATGTACTTACACGCACGTATATGCACAAATACGCACTTACACGCATTTGCACACACTTACTCGTACTTACACACACTTACACACACTTACACACACTTACACTTACGTATATGCACTTACAGGCACTTACACACACTTACACACAGTTACAAACACTTACACGCATTAACACGCAGTTACACGTAGTTCCACGTACTAACACGTACTTATACATGCTTCCATGCAATTACATGCACTTACTCGCACTTATACATACTTACACGTACTTACATGTATTTACATGCACTTACACGCAATTACACGTACATATACGCAGTTACACACATGTACACGCACATACACGCACTTACGTATACTGATACACACTTACACATACTTACACGCAATTACATGCACTTACACACACTTACACGCACTTACACGCACTTACATGCACTTACAAGCACTTACACCTACTTGCACGCACTTACATGCACTTACACGTACTTACACGAACTTACACGCACTTACACGTACTTACACGCACTTACACGCACTTACACGTACTTACACACACTTACATGTACATACAGGCACTTACACGTACTTACACGCACTCACACACACTTACACGCACTTATATGCACTTACACGTACTTGCATGCACTTATACACACTTACACGCACTTGCACACACTTACATGTACTTGCACACTCTTCCACACACTTACACGTACTTACACGTACTTACACAAAGTTAATTGTACTTCTACGTACTTACACGTACATACACAAACTTACACGCACTTACACGCACTTACACATACTTATACGCACTTACACACACTTACACAAAGTTACATACACTTAAACGTAGCTAGAGACCCTTACACGCATTTACACGTACTTACACGCACTTACAAGCACTTACACGTACGTACACGTACTTATTCGTACTTACATTTACTTATACGCACTTAGACGCACTTACAAGCACGTACACGCAATTACACCCACTTACACGCAGTTACACGCAGTTACACGAACTTACGCACGCTTATACATACTAACACGCACTTACAAGCATGTACACACAATTACACGCACTTACACACACTTATACACACTTACACGCAGCTACATGTACTTACACTTATATGCACTTACACGTACTTACCATTCTTATGTGCACTTACACGCAGTTACACGCACTTACATGCACTTACACGCACTTACATGCACTTACATGCAATTAATTGCACTTACACGCACTTACATGTACTTACACAACTTACAAGCACTTACACACACTTACACGCACTTACACGCACTTACATGCACTTACAAACAATTACATGCAATTACACACACTTACATGCCGTTACACGTACTTGCACGCACTTACACGTACCTACACATACTTACAAGCACTTGTAGGCACTGAGACGCACTTAGACACACTTATACGCACATACACGCACTTACACGCAGTTACACGCAGTTACACGCATTTGCACGTACTTACTCATACTTACAAGCACTTGTAGGCACTGACACGCACTTACACACACGTATACGCACATACACGCACTTACACGCACTTACACGCAGTTACACGCATTTGCACGTACTTACTCGTACTTACATGCACTTTAACGCACTTACTCGCAGTTTCAAGCACTTAGACCTACTTACATGCACTTACACGTACTTATATGCACTTACACGCATGTACACACACTTACACACACTTACACGCAATTATACGCATTTATACACAGTTATATGCACTTATACGCACTTATACATACTTCCACACACTTACACCCACTTACACGCAGTTACACACAGTTACACGCACTTACATGCACTTATACATACTTACACGTACGTATACATACTTAGACGCACTTACACGTACTTACACGCACTTACACGCACTTACACACACTTACACTCACTTACACGCACTTACACACATTCACACGTACTTACATGCAGTTACATGCACTTACATGCAGTTTCACCCACTTGCATGTACTTATATGTACTAATACGCACTTACACGCACTTACATGCACTTACATGCACTTACAAATACTTACACGTACCTACACGCACTTACACATACCTACACGTACTTACATGCACTTACAGGCACTTAGACGCACTTACACGCACTTACTCATACTTACATGCACTTACAGTCAGGCGGGGATCCACCACATTTCCGCTGAAGAAAAGATGGATCCGAGGAAGGGAAATCACCGCTATCCACAGATCCGCGGAACGAGGCTGTCGCGGCCAGAGATCCGCGAAGGAGGGTAACTGGAGAACCGCGGAGTGTTGGAGAACGCGCAGGGCATGCTGGCTCCGGCGTTGAAAATGCGGTAGAGCATGGGGTGGCGCAGAATCTAGCGGCAAGGAAGGAAAGGAGGCGGGAAAAGTTGCCGCCAGGAGACAAAATGGCCGCGGGAAAACAAGAAAGGGAGGAAGAGCAGAGTGAGAATCCGTAGCGAGAAGGGAACATGGGTCGAACCGCAGAGAAGTTGAAGCGGCGGACGTGCAGAAACGCATGACGGCAAGACCAGAGGTCAGGCAGAAGCCCGACTAATAAGGGCTCAAGGAGGAGCAGCGGTGATCAAGGAGGAGGACCGGGAGGACGCACCGCGTGAAGACGAAGATCCAAGGAAGAACACAAGACCGCGAGCATCCGAACCGCGGACTAGAGGAAGATGTAGTAGCAGAACAAGGAAAGTAAAAGTAAAAGTGTGTGTGTCAAGGACGAGACCCGCGGTGCGTGTAGCGCGCCACGCGGAGTCCAAGGTAGGGAAGAGTAGTAGGAGATGTCTCAGAAGGCGAGGATTGGTAGATATAAAGTACTAGTTTAGCGGAGGGATGAGAAGAGATGTGAGATTTGACTAATGGCCAGAGATGCTTACCTCTTGCCCAATACAAGCCTAATTCCAATTGATGAGCCAGAGAGTCCTGACTTGTTCAGAACCTGATTGCCTCCTTCTATCTCATCAATCCGTGCAAGTATTTTGTGTGGTTCACACCCATTCTCCAGTCTTTGAGATCCGCGTCTGTCAAGGAACTTGCGACCGCGCTCCCCGCGGAGGTGTTCCGCGGAGGACAACCACTTGTCCTCCGGGCGTGCGCGGAGCTTACTGCTCAATCCACCCCTTTCAAGAACAACCAAAAATTTCGCTGAGTGCTGCCATCACCTGGGAACACGAGTTGGGTGAAGAGTGCTGTTGGCGACTCCGCAGCCTTGTACACGACCGCGAAACGGGGTTCCGCAGGCGAAGGAGTCAGAGGACATGAGGTGGCAGACTCTTGTGCCGGCAAGGTGGGAGCCGCGGAGCGCTACCCACAATTAGGACTTGATAGGTGTGCAGCATCCGCGAAAGACCAGAGAGGTAGCGGAAGAGCGACCAGTGGGTGTTGCCCATAATCGCGGAACGGCAAGATCGCAGAGCAGACCGAACGCGGAGTCAGAGAGAACGGAAGTAATACTGTGCGCAGCAAAATTGGAGGTATTAGTGTCTTGGTGCGGTGAGCGTGGACAGTTCCTTGCTCTTTGTTAGCAGAATGGCACAAACCTTTAGATTCAGTCATACATGTCGGTAGCTAGCTTTGTACATCAGGATACGCGGAGGCGGCACCAACAGCATCCACAGCAAGCTTCTATACGCCACTTCTTGCCGCGGCGTGCAGCCACAGAGGAGGGCAGTAGGGAGTCCTTGCCCACACCCTCTTGCACGCCTGTCAGTTCATCGCCGGGTGCGGATCCATTGGGACAGCACCGAAGAGTCACCGAGTGGCTAGAGCAGCTACACTGGCGGCGTATCATGAACGCACTGCAGGACCGCGTGGAGGTGGAAAGCATACACAGCCAAGATGTACGCGGAAGCTACCAGCTCCAGGTCAACGACTCTATGGAGCACCGGTGGTTTTCCAATGTCACACCGCCAACGGACAGACTCTCCGAGACCGGAAGATCACTGGCTTACCAAGGACCAGTTTATCAGCGGCGCCGCGGAATGCAGCAGTCATGGGCAGCAAAAGAGGAGCACCTGCCATCCGCGCCCTTGGCAGGGATGGAAACCTCCTCGCCTCCGCTTGTCTCCAGGGAGCTCACCTTTGGGGTGGCTCACCGCTATCAGGCAGAGCTGGGATCCATGCCAGCGGAACGCTCACCTTCGGTAAAGGGAGAAAGAGGGGTGAGACAGCCTCTGCAGGAAGTATGCACCGAACAGATGGGCAGATCACCTGTGATGCCGGAGATGAGGCAGTAGCACCACCCACCCATAGCAGAACAGATGGAGGGGGATCAGACAGCCGGGCTTGGACTATCCAGCGTGATGGAAGGAGCATCCCCACAGGTGAATCCGCTGTTGGCTGCCGCAGACACCCCGATGACACCAAGTGTAAGGGCAACGGCAAGCCACAGCCCACAATTCATTGGATGGCAAGGAACACCGCAAGAGGAACAGGGAGGGGGTATGATGCACCGAACCTCCCGGACTCTGCAGCCATTCCACGTAAACCAGTAGTCAACCACAAGGCCCCAGCCACAGCCCAACCCAACATTCCAAGAGACTGTGCCGTACACGGGGTCCGCGACAATCTCTTCTACCACAGCTCCACCAGGTTGGATGATGATGGGCACCTGGGCCACGCCCTCCGCGCAGGCGCCCATGCAGCAGATACCATCACAGCAACCAACGGCCCCTATGACGTCGCAACTGATGCCTGTGGCGGTTGGACATCCAGTCTATCACCAGCAACCGATGAGCACCGCACGAGCTGGAATTGCGGTCCATCCAGTACTACCTGCCAGCCAAGTACAGACCACAGTACCCCACCTTGCCTACCTAGCGCTCCCGCCGAATCCAGGGACCACTGCGACACCGGCAGCATCTACCACAGCCCCCCTTTACCACCCTGCAGTGTCACATCCTGTACCTCAGGGCTACTGGTTGCCAAGACCTACGGTTCCAGCCGCTCCGAACACACAGGCATCGCCCCTTTGGACTACCTTCTTCTCCGCACCCTATGTGACGCAGGCGACCCCTGTGACTCACTACTATGCTCTTCCGACGACAGCCCTGATGAACAACCCCACACCTGCACCCCAGGGGCAGCCGCAAACTAGCCGCGTGGGTTACTCGGCGGTCACAGCCGCGCACTCCAACCCCCCCCCCTTCCAGCCTCGCACCCGTTGTCCGCGGTAACATCCATGGCCAACCAAAATATTATGCCCCAGCTGCAGTATCTGCGCGCACAACCCGCTAACATTCCGTGGCTGGAGATCTTCAAAGGGACCCCTAAAGAGGACCCATGGACATGGTTGAAGCAGACAACGATACATGCCAACATAGGAAGGATCCCACCAGACCTTTACCTGGCCACCGCGTAGCTCCATCTTCAGGGTGCGGCGAAGGACTGGTACAATGCATGGGCACCGTTCAAGTCCTTCGAGGATTTTGGCAACGCGCTGATCGAGCGCTTCAAGCGGCTGACCAAGGAAGAAGTACTCCGCAAAATTGAGAAGGAGGTGATGCGGAAAGACACCGACATCCGAATGTTCTTGGATCAGTTCCTCACTTCGGCATCCATCGCAAAGAACCCTCAAGGGGAAGGACTGCCTCTGTGGCTCCTCTTGCAAAATCTCATCCGCACACTTCCTGATGAGATCAGCAGTTTGATGATCCTTCAGCGATACCAGTCACTACAGGATGCGGTGCAGGACGCCACAGCCATTTCCACTCGGCAGCGGTCGACGGGGCAGCACCAGGGTGGAGATCCTCATACCTCAGCACCAGCAACACATGCCTCCCAACCCAAGCCTAAGGCATGTTATACTTGCCAGAGCCTAGAGCACATCGCTCGAGACTGTCCGCGGAGAAGACAAGGTGTTCCGCAAACTGATCCTATGCAGCAGGACCCTGTGGTGTAGCAGTGGCAGCGGTATTATAATCAATCATGGCTGGATCAGCAGCCTCAGCAGCAGATGCAAGCTAGGCGGAAGGCACCGGATCATCAAAACCAGACAGTCCTGGCAGGGCAGGGCATTCTGCCCAACCCACAGGCACCGGCGAACTCCACGAGCGGAGCCCGTAATGTCAAGTTGGGGCTGCCAATGGCGGAGGACGAGACTACAGAATTGCCCCCCACCGCCGTGGAGACCACTCTTATTGCACGAGCCCAAGGATTAGGCTTGCGCAGATGGGATCTCCAGATGGCCGCCAGAGTACAGGAAGATATGCGGCACAAGGCCGAAGCCGCGGAAGAACGTTTCCAAGAAGCAGTTGCTAAACGTACCGTCGTGCCGGCGAAACAACGACCGACGGAACCACCACCCGCAACAGAAAGGCAACGTACCACATCTCCACCGGCACCAACAGAAGCCCCAGCGGCCACGACGGAAAGCACTCATCCCGTCCAACGTCTGTTCACCACTCCCATCGCGGAAGTAAACTTCTTTGAGTTCCTCCGCTTTCACCCAGAGATTGCACTGCGATTGAAAGAGGCATTTTCCAGAGTCAATCAATGCCTCCAAGCTGTGGGCATCTCCCTTAGCTGCATGGCGCCCAACGCTCGCACACATAACACCCGCCATGCGGTACCTGACACTTCACTCGCACTGAGCCTTGCGGAAGAGGAGTGGGGATGGGCACCGCAGCCCCTCAAACCACCGCGTCGGGATGACAACCATTACGAGGTTGCCTGCTGCATGGTTTGGATATGTGGAAGGAAGTTCCTGGCCATAATTAACACAGGGGCCACCCACACCACTTTGGCGTTCCGCGTTCTTCTAGTGGTCGGATGGACAGACCGCATCCTCCCTACCCGACGCCTTTTCACCAACTCGGCGGGCGGAATGGACTATGGAGATGGGGAAGTTCACGGCCTACCCATACAGGTGGGATCTCTCCATGAACCGTTGAACGTCCAAGTCACGCAGGCTAGGACGTATAACGTACCCCTGGGCATGGATTACCTGGTATCGCGACAGGCCAACCTTCTTTTCTCCCTTGGAATCATGCAACTCAGTTCCGCCTCTGGGGAAGATGCATTTTGCTCCATTACCATCGGAGACAGGATAGCGGTGCCTGTGACCGGCGGTGAATCCTTCTCCATCCCGGATGCAGCGGCAGAGGACTCTCAAGCTCATAGAAGTAGATTGCCCTCCATCACGGCTGACATGCCTGCCGCGGAACAGGTCACAACAGGAGAATGGCAGGAACTCGCGGGGGAGTCAAGCGGGCCCGGAGTGCAAACCAACCTCCTGGGACTGTGGCAGAGGGGACAACGAGTCCTAGGAGATGGCCATCAACTTGAAGAAGAAGAGGAATTCTACTCACTCTGCGACACAGCACCATCACCACCACCGCGATGGGATCACATGCTCCACTCATGACTTTCGCCCACACAGAAGCAGGACTTCCGTGATCTGCTAGACGCATTTGCGGACATCTTCGCTGGTTCCGCGGTTGACCTGGGGGCCGTGGACGCCTTCCATGTCATTTCCACGGAGGACTCCGCGCCCACAAAACAGAAAGTGCGGCGCATCCTCCCGGAGCAAGAAAAGATCATCACAGAGGGGCTCGCGGAGCTCAAGGCGCAGGGGGTGATTATCCCAATCGTCAGCCCCTGGCGTGCCAATCTGGTCATCGTTGGAAAGTTGGACGGGTCCAAGCAATTCTGCGTTGACTTCCGCGATCTCAACCGCGTGACCGTGGAAGATGCGTACCCCATGCCTCCAATTGTAGACATAGAAGAGCGCCAGCAGGGTCGCGGATGGTTTGCAAAGCTCGATGTGAAGGCTGCCTTTCATGCCGTTCCAATGCACCCGGACTCCATCGCCAAAACTGCGTTTGTGACACCAGAAGGCCTATATGCGTTTACACGCATGCTCTTTGGACTCCGCAACGCAAGCGCGACATTTCAGCGGGTCATGGACTCCACCCTCCGCGGAATTCCAAATGTCAGTTGCTACATTGACGGTCGGGGCTCACAACTTCGAAGAATTGTTCTCCTCCATGGCCGCTGTCTTTGTTGTCCTCCGCATGGCCAATCTGAAGCTCAAGGCAGCCAAGTGCTCCATCGAAGCTGCGGAAATGGAGTTCTTGGGCTTCGTGATGAGGGCGGATGGCATTAAGACGGGCCGTGAAAAGATCGCGGCAGTACAAGAGTGGCGCCAGCCCACTTCCGTGGGACAAGTCAATATCTTCCTGGGTTTTGTCTCATTCTACCGCAAGTTTGTGCGTGACCACGCGCGTATCATCAAGCCGCTCTAGGGGTTGAAGCACGAAGACGTGCCATTCGAATGGACATTGGCATGCACGGATGCATGCAAGGAAATCAAGCACCGCCTCGTTACCGCGCCCATGATCGAGTTCCCTGACATCAACCTCCCATTGTCCATCACTACCGACTGGTCGCGGGACGGGCTTGGGGCTATCCTCTCCCAGACGGTGAAGTAACCCACACAGAAGGTGATTGCCTACGCCAGTCGTGCACTCACGGAAGGAGAGCGGAAGTACCCTCCGATGAAGGGCGAATGCCTGGCTGTCCTTTGGGTGCTCCAACACTTTCGCGATTACATCAAGAATGGCAAGCCGTTCACGGTTCTTACAGACCACCAGGCGCTGCAGTGGCTCCTAACAACTCAAAACGATGAGGGCATCCTTGCCAAGTGGGCACTCCTTCTCCAGGGTCACAACATGAAGATCAAGTACCAGCCTGCATTTGCAAACCGCAACGCGGATGCCCCGAGCCTACTTCCGCGCACTGGCTGGCCAGACCCAGACCAGGCACCGCCAAACATAGCGGAGACATCCTTAAATGATTGAGAACCTGTTCCATAAATCGGGACACCACCTCCTCCCACCGAGGCAGAATGGGATGGCGTGGCAAGAGAATTCAACGAGGAAGAACCGGAAGTCGCTTTGCAGCTCTTGAATGAGCTTGATTCCGCCGCAGAGTGGACCGTCGTGGAGACTCTACCAGCCATCTCCGTGTCCGGCCTGCAGCTTGCTCGCAGGTACAACCCCACTATCCGTGGTTGGACGTTGGAGGAAATTACTCCCCATCTTCCCCCACGACATGCAAACCCACAAGCCTCAAGAACGTCCACTGCTCCACCACAGACCTCCCCACTGAATGAACGACACACTCCTGCTCCCGCCCCAACACTTCTTGAGAACCGCCATCCCCTCACTCTGGTAGACTTCCTCCTCCACTCCCCCGAGTCTGCAGAAAGTCTCCGTGCCCTCTTCAATACTCACAATACCTCCCTTTCCCCTCTTGGCATCCGCCTTTCATGCACGCGAGACTGCCTGACCGGCATCCGCTTGTTATCCCGCAGGATCATTCTCACCCACTCTAGTGTACGCGGTGCCGCTGCACGTGCATCATGCACCAGGGCACCTGTGGCCCTCACCCCTCGACCGCCCGCACCCTCCGATGGCCATGTGGCATGGTGTTACGTGTGGATATGTGGCCACAAGTTCGTGGCCATCGTGGACACCGGTCCCACCCATACAACGATTGCGCTCCGGATGGTTTGCTCGCTCCACATGCAGCAACTCATCCAACCCACTCGACTCCGCTTCTTCATCACTACCGGGGACATCGACGCGCCGCTCGAACAGATCGCAGGCCTCCCCATGCAGGTGGCGAACGTGCATGGGGAACGAACTATCCAAGTTTGCGATGTCCGCACATACGACATCCTGCTCGCGGCGGACTAGCTCGCGCCGCACCAAGCAGATGTTTTAATCGGTGCAGGCATCCTCAATCTCATTTCCAGTTCCGCCATTCGATCATTCACCCCGCTCTTTACCTCACATTGGCCATCTTCGAGAGCGGTCCTCTCCACTTTCGACTCAGCTCTCACAGGCGCTCGACACACCCGGCGGATAACGCGCAGCTGGGCTCTCGCCTGCTGAACATCCGACATGGCACGCAATCAAGGCACGGGGTCCGCGCCTTCCTCGCGGGGGGGGGGGGGGGGGGGGGG
>SZWC01000173.1:358644-393361 GCA_023375785.1 Penium margaritaceum | reverse complement strand
GGGGGGGGGGTGGGTCCTTGCGGCGGCAGCTACGCCGCCCTGCTCTTAACACGGGCGCGGGGCACCGTCCAGCACAAACACCAACACCACCAACGGGAACAGCGGCCCTACCGCGGCAGGGCCCTACAACAAGGACTATATATGCAAGAACACCAACACCACCCACGGCCGCAACAGGCATGTCCCAACCTGGCTCGACGATGAGAACTCCGCCGACACCGGTGACGGCCACACCAGCAGCGGCTGCGGCCTCACCGCAGCCCAACCCGGTTGCAAGGCCGACCCTGACACCAACCACAAGACCAGCAGCGGCAACCCCACCGCGTTCCAGTCCTGCGGTACAAACAACAATGCAGGTCACGCCACCAGTGGCCAAATCACCGGGCCCGTCGCGACAACGCCCGACCACAAGCACACCGATGCAGACCTTCAGGCGCATGGAGCCAGCGGTAGGAGCAACATAGGCAGCAGCAAGAACAACCGCCACCCCAACACCAAGCCCGCGAGATGAAGCTCGAACCCTGGTCACCCCAGTCCCCTCCCCGGCCACAACGGCGCTCTCTCACTCGCCGCGGACCTCGCGCGGTAGTCCAACTCGGCAACCCGCACGTCCACTTCTGGGCACGCGAACGGTTATGGAGGGGGCGAGAACGTACCTCGAGGAAAGCTCGGGAGACAGCGGAGAGCAGCCCAAGGAATCCATGCTGCTGGAGGTGGTAAGCAGCGTCATGCTCTAGCTGCTTACAGAGATTCCGGAAGTGATCCGCGCGGAATTTGAGGATTCATTGTTTGGCAGAATGTGGCAGGTAGTATTAAAGGGAGCAGCCATGGGGGTGCTAGCCCTCAGAGTGCACGAGAGGCAGCTGCTCCTGCTAGAGACAGCAGGCGCAGAGCGCCTTGTTTTGGCACTACGAGATAGCTTGGGCATCAAACCAGGGGTGGCCAGTGACATGACTAGCGTCGCGGAACTACTGGACATCGAGCCAGGAAAAGTTGCCGCCAGGAGACAAAATGGCCGCGGAAAAACAAGAAAGGGAGGAAGAGCAGAGTGAGAATCCGCAACGAGAAGGGAACATGGGTCGAGCCGTAGAGAAGCTAAAGCGACGGACGTGCACAAACGCATGACGGCAAGACCAGAGGTCAGGCAGAAGCCTAACCAGTAAGGGCTCAAGGAGGAGCAGCGGTGATCAAGGAGGAGGACCAGGAGGACACATCGCGTGAAGATGAAGATTCAAGGAAGAACACAAAACCGCGAGCATCCGAACTGCGGACTAGAGGAAGATGTAGTAGCAGAACAAGGAAAGTAGAAGTAAAAGTGTGTGTGTGTCAAGGACATGACCCGCGGTGCGTGTAGCGCGCCGCGCCGAATCCAAGGTAGGGAAGAGTAGTAGGAGATGTGTCAGAAGGCAAGGATTCGTAGAAATAAAGTACTAGTTTAGCGGAGGGATGAGAAGAGATGTGAGATTTGACTAATGACCAGAGATGCTTACCTCTTGCCCAATACAAGCCTAATTCCCATTGATGAGCCGGAGAGTCCTGACTTGTTCTGAACTTGATTGCCTCCTTCTATCTCATCAATCCGCGCAAGTGTTTTGTGTGGTTCACACCCATTCTCCAGTCTTTGAGATCCGCGTCTGTCGAGGAACTTGCGACCGCGCTCCCCGCGAAGGTGTTCCGCGAAGGACGACCACTTGTCCTCCGGGCGTGCGTGGAGCATACTGCTCAATCCACCCCTCTCAAGAACAACCAAAGATTCCGTTGAGTGCTGCCATCACCCAGGAACATGAGTTGGGTGAAGAGTGCTATTGGCGACTCCGAAGCCTTCTACACGACCGCACAACCTGGTTCCGCGGGCAAAGGATTCAGAGGCCACGAGGTGGCGGACTCTCGTGCCGGCAAGGACGGAGCCGCGGAGCACTACCCACGATTAGGACCCGACAGGTGTGCAGCATCCGCAGAGGACCAGGAGAGGTAGCGGAAGAGCGACCAGTGGGTGTTGCCTAGAATCACGAAATGGCAAGATCGCGGAGCATACCGAACGCGCAGTCAGAGAGTAAGGAAGTAATATTGTGCGTGGCAAAATTGGGGGCATCACTTACATGCACTTACACGCACTTACGTGCACTTACACATACTTACACACACTTACACGTACTTACACGCACTTACATGCACTTATACACACTTACATGCACTTACACGCACGTACACGCAGGTATCCGCACTTACCCACACGTACATGCATGTACACGCACTTATCCACACACACACGCACTTACATGCACATATATGCACATACACACACTTACACAAACTTACGTGCACTTACGCACACTTACACGTACTTATACGTACTTACACGCACTTACATGCACTTACACGTACTTACAAGCACTTACACGTACTTACATACACTTACACACTTTCACGCACTTACGTGCACTTACACAGACTTACACGCACTTACACGCACTTACACACACTTACATGCACTTAAACACACTTACACGCACTTACACGCACTTACACGTACTTACCCACACTTACATGTACTTACACGCACTTACATAGACTTACATGCACTTACACATACTCATATGCACTTACACGCACTTACACACACTTACACACACTTACACGTACTTACACACACTGACATGCACTTACACACACTTATACGCACTTACACGTACTTACACACTCTTGCATGCACTTACACGCACTAGTATGCACTTACACGCACTTACATGCACGTACACACACTTATATACACTTGCACACACTTACACGCACTTACACACTCTTACACATACTTACACATACTTACATGCACTTACACGCAGTTAATTGCACTTATACACACTTACACGTACATACGCAAACTTACACATACTTACATGTAGTTATACGTACTTACACACACTTACACACACTTACACACTGTTACATACACTTACACACAGTTACAGACCCTTACACACACTTACACGTACTTACACGTACTTACAAGCACTTACACGTACTTATACGCACTTACACGTACTTATACGCACTTACCTGCACTTATACACACTGATACACAGTTACACGCACTTGTACGTACTTACACGTACTTACACGCACTTACACACACTTACACGCAGTTACACATAATCACACGCAGTTACATGTACTTACACATACTTACACGCACTTAGAAGCACTTACACACAATTACACGCACTTACACACACTTTCACACACTTACACGCAATTACATACACTTACACCCACTTACATGCACTTATACGCAGTAAATTGTACTCACACGCACTTACATGTACTTACACAACTTACAAGCACTTACACACGCTTACGCACACTTACACGCACTTATACGCACTTACACACACTTACACACAGTTACACATACTTACATGCAGTTACACGTACTTACACGCACTTACACATACTTACACATGCTTATGAGTACTTACATGCACTTACACGCACTTACTCACACTCATACGCACATACACGCACTTGCACGCAGTTACACGCATTTGCACGTACTTACACATACCTACATGCACTTACACGTACTTACATGCAGATTCACGTACTTACACGCACTTACATGCACTTACACGTACTTATACACACTTACACGCATGAACACACACTTACATGCACTTATATGCATTTACACACAGTTACATGCACTTACATGCACCTATACGTACTTCCACGTACTTACACCCACTTACACGTAGTTACACACAGTTACACGTACTTACATGCACTTACACACACTTACACGTACTTATACACACTTACATGCACTTAAACGTACTTACACGCACTTACACATAATTACACGCACTAACACGTACTTACACGCACTTACACGCACTTACATGCACTTACACGTACTTAGACGTACTTACACGCACTTACACTTACTTATATGCACTTACACGCACTTACACGCTCTTGCACGCACTTACACGCACTTACACATGCTTACATGCACTCACACACACTTACACGCACTTAAGCACACTTACACACACTTACATGCACTTACACGCACTTACATGCAATTACATGCACTTACACGCACTTGAATGCACTTACACGCACTTAAGCACACTTATCCGCACTTATCCGCACGTACACGCACGTACATGCACTTACCCACACACACACATACTTACACGCACTTACACGCACTTACACGCACTTACATGTACTTACATGCACTTACATGCATTTACACGCACTTACACGCACTTACACGCACTTACACGCACTTGCGTACACTTACACACACTTACACATACTTATATGTACTTGCACGTACTTACACGCACTTACACGCACTTATACGTACTTACACACACTTACACACACTCTTATAAGCACTTACATGCACTTACACGCACTTACACGCACTTACACACACACATACGTATACGCACTTACACGCACTTACACACACTTACACGCACTTACATGTACTTACACACTCTCATTCACACTTACACACACGTACACGTACTTACACGCACTTACACACACTTACACACACATACACACACTTACACACACATTACACGTACTTACACACTTTCATATGTACTTACACGCAATTACAAGCACTTATACGCACCTACACGTACTTACACACACTTACACGCTCTTATACGTAGTTACATACACTTACACGCACTTATATGCACTAACACACACTTAAACACACTTACAGACACTTACACGTACTTACACGCACTCATACATATTTACACACACTTATATGCACTTACACATACTTACACACACTTACACGCACTTACATGTAGTTACACGCAGTTACACGCAGTTACACAGAGTTACACATAATTATACGTACTTACACACACTTAGACGCATTTATGCACACTTATGCACAGTTAACTGCACTTACATGCACTTACACACACTTACACAAACTTACATGCACTTACATGCACTTTCACGTACATACACGCACTTACAAACACTTACACGCCATTACACCCACTTACACGTACTTATACACACTTACACCACTTACACACACTTACATGCACTTACACGCACCTACACACACTTACACACACTTACATATACTTATATACAGTTACACACAGTTTTACACAGTTACACGCACTTACACGCACTTACACATTCTTACAAACACTTACATGCCTTTACACGCACCTACACGCGCTTATACGCACTTACACTTACTTACACGCAGTTACACACACTTACACACACTTACGCCACTTACACATACTTACAAGCAGTTACACACACTTACACACGCTTACTTGCACTTACACGCACTTATACGCATTAACACGCACTTAGATACAATTACACACACTTACATGCACTTACATGCACTTACACGCACTTACACGTACTTACACACACTTACACACACTTACACATAGTTACATGCACTTACACATACTTACACGCACTTATGCGTACTTACACGGAATTACGCGCACATACCAACACTTACACGTACTCACACACACTTACACGCACTGACACGCACTTATACGCACTTACTTGCACTTACACGTACTTGCACACACTTACACACACTTATAGGCACTTACACACACTTACATGCACTTACACACACTTACACGCAGTTCATTGCACGTACATGCACTTACACGCACTTACACCAACTTACACCGACTTACACGTACTTATACATGCTTACACGCACTTACAAACACTTACATGCACTTACACGCACTTACACATACTTACAAGTACTTACATGCAGTTACACCTACTTACACACACCTACACTCACTTACACACACTTACACAAAGTTGTACGTACTAACACATAGTTACACGTACTTACACTTACATACACGTACTTATACGCACTTACAAGCACTTACACGCACTTACACGTACTTAAACGCACTTACACGCACTTATAAGCACTTACACGTACTTGCATGCACTAACACATACTTACATGCACTAACACGCACTTATACACAGTTACGCACACTTACACGCACTCATATGCACTTACACACACTAACACGTACTTACACGCACTTATACCCACTTACACGTACTTATTCGCACTTACACGCACTTACATGCACTAACACATTCTTACATGCACTTACACGTACTTATACATACTTACATGCACTTACACGCACTCATACGCACTCACACACTTACATCCACTTACACGTACTTAGACACACTTAAACGTACTTACACATAGTAACATGCTCATACAGACACTTATATGCACTTACTCGCACTTGCATGCACTTATACGTAGTTACACACAGTTAAAAGCACTTACACACACTTCCACACACTTATACGTACTTATATACACTTACATGCACTTACATGTTCTTACACGCACTCACACGCACTTACACACACTTACATGCACGTACACGTACCTACACGCACTTACATGCAGCTATACACACTTACACATTCTTACATATACTTATACGCACGTACTCATACTTATACGAACACACACACACAAGCACTTACACGCACTTATACGCACTTATACGCACTTACACACACTTACACGCACTTACACGCACTTACATACACTTACACACACTTAGACGCACTTACACGTACTTACACGCACTTACATGTAGTTATACACACTTACACATACTAACACGCACTTACACGCACTTACACACACTCACATGCACTTACACATACGTACACGCACTTACAAGCACTTACACACACTTACACGCACTTACACACACTTACACGTACTAATACGCACTTACACGCAATTACCTTACTTACAAGTACTTACAAGAACTTATACGCACTTACACGTACTTACACGCAGTTACACATAGTCATACGCATTTGCACGTACTTACACGCACTTACATGTACTTATATGCACTTATACACACTTACACACACTTACATGTACGTATACGCACTTACACGCACTTACACACATTTACATGCACTTACATGCAGTTACACACACTTACACACAGTTACACGCACTTATACGGACATACATGCACTTACACGCACTTACAACTACTTACATAGTGTTCCACGCACTTACACGCACTTACGCGCACCTATATACACTTACATACACTTACACACACTTGCACGCACTTGTACACACTTACACATACTTACACGCACTTACACATACTTACACACACTTATACGCACTAACATGCACTTACACGTACTTACATGCACTTACATGCACTTACACGTACTTACGCGCACTTACACGCACTTACACACACTTACACGCACTTACCCACACTTACAAGAACTTACATGCACTTACACCCACTTACACGTAGTTACACGCACTTACACATACTTATACACACTTTCACGTACTTACATGCACTTACATACACTTACACGCACTTACACACAATTACACACACTTATACGCACTTACACGCACTTACTTGCACTTACACACAGTTACACGCAATTATACACACTTGCACATACTTACACGCACTTACACGTACTTACACACTTACACACACTTACAAGCACTTACACGTATTTACACGCACTTACATGCACTTACATGCACTTACACTCACTTATACACACCTACATGCACTTACAGGCACTTACACGTACTTGTACACACTTACACGCACTTACACGCACTTACATGCACTTATAAGCTCTTACACGCACATACACGCAGTTAATTGCACATACACGTACTTACATACACTTACACGAACTTACACGCACTTACACGTACTTACATGTACTAACACGCACTCACAAACACTAACACGTACTTACACGCACTTACACGCACTTACACATACTTACCCGCACTTACACATACGTATACGCACTTACACATACTTACACGCACTTATACGTACTTACACGCACTTACACATACGTACATGCAGTTACACTCACTTACACACAGTTACACACACTTACACATACTTACACGCACTTGCACACACTTACATGCACTTATACGCAATTACACATACTTATACACACTTACACACACTTACACACACTTACACACACTTATACACACTTACACACACTTACACATACTTATATGCACTTACATGTACTTACACTCACTTACATGTACTTACACGTACTTACATGCACTTACAACCACTTACACGCACTTACACCCACCTACATGCACTTGCACGCACTTACACAAACTAACAAGCACTTATACGCTCTTACACGCACTTCTATATACTTGCACACACTTACACATACTTACACGCACTTACACGTACTTACACGCACTTACAAGCACGTACACGTACTTTTACGCACTTACACGTACTTACACCCACTTGCACACACTTATACACACTTACATGCAGTTACACCCACTTACACATACGTACACACACTTACACTTACTTACACACACTTACACGCACTTACACATACTTACACGCACTTACACACACTTACACGCACTTATACCCACTTACACGTAGTAACACGCAGTTACACACACTTACACGCACTTACACACACACTTACACGTACTTATACGCACTTATATGCACTTACTCGCACTTACATGCTCTTACACGCACTTACATGCACTTACACGCACTTACACACACTTACATACACTTACATGCACTTACACACACTTACACGAACTTACACGCACTTACACGCACTAAAACGCACTTACATACACTTACACACACTTATACGCACTTACACATACTTCCACATACTTACACACACTTACACGCACTTACACATACATACATGCACTTACACGTACTTACACACACTTACGCGCACTTACATACACTTACATGCACTTACACACACTTACACGCACTTACATGCACTTACATGCACTTACACGCACTTACATGCACTTACACATACTTACACGCACTTCTCCGCACTTACCCTTACGTATATGCTCGTACATGCACTTGCCCACACACACACACGCACTTACACGTAATTACACGCACTTACACGCACTTACATGTACTTACACGCACTTATATGCACTTACACGCACTTATACGCACTTACACACACTTACTCACACTTACGTGCACTTACACACACTTACACGTACTTATATGTACTTACACGCACTTACACGAACTTATACACACTTATACGTACTTACACACACTTACACACACTTACACGCACTTACACGTACTTACACGCACTTACACGTACCTACACACACATACTTACGCGCACTTACACGCACTTACACAAACTTACAGGCACTTACACACTCTAACACACACTTACACACACTTACACGCACTTACACATACTTACACACACTCACACACACATACACTCACTTACACACACTAACACGTACTTTCACACCCTCACACGCACTTACACGTAATTACAAGCACTTATACGCACTTACACGTACTTACACGCACTTATACACACTTACACGTAGTTACGCACACTTACACGCACTTATATGCACTAACACACACTTAAACATACTTACACACACTTACACACACTTACACGTACTTATAGGCACTTACACACACTTACACACACTTACACGCACTTACATGTAGTTACACGCAGTTACACACAGTTACACATAGTTATACGTACTTGCACGCACTTACACCCACCTATACGTACTTACACACACTTACACCACTTACACATACTTACACGCACTTACACGCACTTATACGCACTTACACACACTTACACACACATACACACACTTATATGCAGTTACCCCTAGTTACACACTGTTACACGCACTTACACGCACTAACACACACTTACACGTACCTACAAGCACTTACATGCCTTTAAACGCACTTACATGCACTTATACGCACTTACACGTACTTACACGCAGTTACACGCACTTACACATACTTACATGCACTTACACATACTTACAAGTAGTTACACACACTTACACATGCTTACACGCACTTACACGCACTTATACGCATTTACATGCACTTACATACAATAACATGCACTTACATGCACTTACATGCACTTACACGCACTTACTGATACTTACACACACGTACACACACTTACACATACTTACATGCACTTACACAGACTTACACGCACTTATGCGTACTTACAAGGACTTACGCGCACCTACACACACTTACACGTACTTATACACACTTACATACACTTACACGCACTTAGACGCACTTACTCGCACTTACACGTACTTACACGTACTTTCACACACTTACACGTACTTACACGTACTTCTAGGCACTTTCATGCACTTACACGTACTTCCACGCACTTACACACACTTATATGCACTTACACACACTTACACGCACGTACACACACTTACATGCAGTTTATTGCACGTACACGCACTTACACGCACTTACACGAACTTACACCGACTTACACGTACTTATCCATGCTTACACGCACTTACAAACACTTACATGCACTTACACGCACTTACACACACTTGCACGTACTTACACACACTTTTACAAAGTAGTACGTACTCACACATAGTTACACGTTCTTACACTTACTTACACATACTTATACGCACTTGCAAGCACTTGCACGCACTTACACGAACTTGCACACACTTACACGCACTTATACGCACTTACACGTACTTACATGCACTTACACATACTTACATGCACTTACACGCACTTATACACAGTTACGCACACTTACACGTACTTACAAGTGCTTATACGTACTTACACGCACTTACACACACTTACACGCACTTACATGTACTTACACGTACTTATACACAGTTACGCACACTTATACACACTTATATGCACTTACACATACTTACACGCACTTACACGCACTTACACGCACTTAAACATACTTACATGCACGTATACCCACTTACACGTACTTACACGCACTTACACGCACTTACATGCACTTACACGTTCTTACATGCACTTACATGCACTTATACGTACTTACACGTACTTACATGCACCCACGCACTTACACGCATTTACACGCACTTACACATACTTACATGCACTTACACGCACTCATACACACTTACACATACTTACACGCACTTACACACACTTACACGTACTTACATACACTTAAACTACTTAAACACAATAACATGCACATACAGACACGTATACGCACTTACAGGCACTTACATGCACCTATACGTAGTTACACACAGTTATACGTATTCATATACACTTACACGCATTTACATGCACTTAAACGTACGTACACGCACTTTCACACATGTACACGCACTTACACGTACTTACACGCACTTACATGCAGTTATACGCACTTACACTCACTTACACACACCTACACGCACTTACAGGCACTTACACGTACTTGTACACACTTACACGCACTTACATGCACTTATACGCACTTACATGCACTTACACGGAGTTAATTGCACTAACACACACTTACATACACTTACACAAACGTACACGTACTTACACGCACCTACATGTACTAACACGCACTTACAAACACTTTCACGTACTTATACGTACTTACACGCACTTACACGCACTTACACATACTTACATGCACTTACATATACGTATACGCACTTACACATACTTACACACACTTATACGCACTTATATGCACTTATACATACGTACATGCAGTTATACGTACTTACACGTAGTTACACACACTTACACATACTTTCACGCACTTGCACACACTTACACGGACTTATACGCACTTACACATACTTACACACACTTACACACACTTACACGCACTTACCCGCAATTACACACACTTACACGCAGTTACACACACTTACACGCACTTACACACACTTACACATACGTATACATACTTACATGTACTAACACGCACTTACATGTACTTATACGCGCTTACATGCACTTACAAGCACTTACACGCAGTTACACGCACTTACATGCACTTACACGCACTTATACGCACTTGCACACACTTACACGCACTTACACGCAATTACACACACTTACACATACGTACACATACTTGCACATACTTACACACACTTACACGCACTTACACATGCTTGCACACACTTACACGCACTTACACGTACGTACACACAGTTACACACACTTACACACACTTACATGCACTTACACACATTTACACGCACTTACATGCACTAACACACACTTACACGCACGTTTATGCACTTACACGTAGATACGCACACTTACACGCACTAAAACACACTCACACGTACTTACACACACTTACATGCAATTACTTGCACTTATATGCTCTTACACGCACTTACATGCACTTACACGCACTTACACACACTTACATGCACTTACACACACTTACACGAACTTACACGCGCTTACACGTACTTACACGCACTGATACACGCTTACACACACTTATACGCACTTACACGTACTTATACGTACTTACACGCACTTACACGCACTTACATGGAGTTAGATGCACTTTAACGTGCTTACACGTATTTATATGCACTTACACGCATTTATACGCACTTACACACACTTACACGCACTTATACGCCCTTACACGCACTTAAACGCACTTACACGGACTTACACGTACCTAGACGCACTTACACATACTTACACACACATACACGCACTTTCACGCACTTACACACACTTATACACACTTACACGTACTTACACGCACTTACACGCACTTACACGCACTTACATGCACTCACTCGTACTTTCACACACTTACACGCACTTACACGCACATACATGCACTTACACGCACTTAAACGCACTTACAAGCACTTACACACACTTACACACACTTATACACAGTTACACAGACTCATAGGCACTTAGACGCAATTATACGTACTTACAAGCACTTACAAGAACTTACACGCACTTACACGCACTTGCACGCACTTATGCGCACTTACACACTTACACACACTTACAAGCACTTACACACACTTACACGCACTTACACACACTTGCACACACTTATACACACTTACATGCACTTGTACACACTTACACATACTTATGTGCACTTACACGCACTTATACGTACTTACACGCACTTACACGCACTTAAACACAGTTAATTGCACTTACTCACACTTACATGTACTTGCACGAACTTACACGCACTTACACGCACTTACACGTGATTACACGTACATCCAAAAACTTACACACAATTACACACACTTACACGCATTTACACGCACTTACATCTACTTACACGCATTACACACCCATACACGCACTTACACGCACCTACACGCACTTATACGCACTTACACACACTTACATGCACTTATACACACTTACATGTACTTGCACACACTTACATGCACTTACGCGTACTTTCATGCAGTTTTTTGCTCTTACACGCACTTACACGCTCTTACACAAACTTACACGCACTTACATGCACTTACACGTACATACACCCACGTACAAATACTTAGACGTACATACATGTACTTACACGCACTTACACGCACTTACACGCACTTACACGTACTTACACATACTTACACACACGTACACGCACTTACACACACTTACACACACGTACAGGGAGTTACACGCACTTACACACAATTACACGCACTTACACGCACTTAAATGCAGTTACACGCACTTATAGTTACTTACACGTACTTACACGTACTTACACGCACTTACACGCAATTACACGCACTTACAAGCACTTACACGTTCTTACACGTACTTATACACACTTACACGCACTTACACACACTTCCACGCATATACACATACTGACACGTGATTGCACACACTTATACGTACTCACACGCACTTACACACACTTACATGCAGTTACAGACACTTACATGTACTTGCACACACTTACACGTACTTATACGTACTTACACGCACTTACATGCACTTACACACACTTAAATGCAGTTAATTGCACCTACACACACTTACACACTCTTACACAAACTTACACGCACTTACACGCACTTATACGCACTTACACGCACTTACATGCACTTATACGCACTTACACACACTTACACACACGTACATGCAGTTACACACACTTACACACAGTTACACGCCCTTACACGCACTTACACACAGTTATACGCACTTACAGTTACTTACACGCACTTATACGCACTTACATGCACTTACACGTACTTACATGCACTTACACGCACTTATACACACTTACACGCAATTACACGCACCTACAAGCACGTACAAGAACTTACACCCACTTACACGCACTTTCACATACTTATGCATGCTTACACGCAGTTACACGTACTTACACGTACTTAAACACACTTACACGCTCTTACACACACTTCCACCCACTTACACGTACTTACATGTGCTTGCACACACTTAAACGTACTCACTTGCACTTACACACACTTGCATGCACTTACACGCACTTATACCCAGTTAATTGTAGTTTCACGCACTTACACGCACTTACACAAACTTACATGCACTTACATGCATTTACACGTACTTACACGCACATACAAAGACTCACACGCAATTACATGCACTTACACACACTTACACACACTTACAAATACTTACACGTACTTGCATACACTTACACGCACTTACACACACTTTACACGCACTTACACACACTTAGACGCACTTACATGCACTTATTCACACTTACACATACTTGCACACACTTACACGTATTTATACGTACTTACACGCACTTACATGAACTTACACGCATTTACATGCAGTTAATTGCACCTACTGACACTTACACGCTCTTACACAATCTTATACGTACTTACATGCACATACACGTACTTGCACTCACTTACAAACACTTACACGTACTTACATGCACTTACACGCACTTACACGCACTTACACGCACGTATATGCACTTATACGCTCTTACATGCACTTGTACGCACTTACACGCACTTACACAAACGTACGTGCAGTTACACTCACTTACACACAGTTACACGCACTTACACGCACTTACACGCACTTACAAACACTTACAAGCACTTACACGCACTTGCACACATATACATGCAATTACACACACTTACACACACTTACACGCACTTACACGCAGTTACACGCACTTACAAGTACTTACACGCACTTGCACACACTTATACGTATTTACACGCACTTACCCACACATACACGTACTTACACGCACTTACACGCACTTACACGTACTTACACTCACTGACACACACTTATAGGCACTTATACACACTTACATGTACTTACACGCACTTACCCACACTTATACGCACTTACACGTAGTTACACACACTTACATGTACTTACACGCACATACACATACTTACATGCACTTGTATGCACTTAAACGAACTTACATGCACGTACACGTACTTACACGCACTTACACGCACTAACACGCGCTTACATACACTTACATGCACGTACATCCACCTACACGCACTTACACAAACGTGTACGCACTTACACGCACTTACATGCACTTACATATAGTTACACATACTTACACGCACACACAGGCACATACACGCACTTACACACACTTACACGCAGATACACGGACTTACACGTGCTTACATGCACTTACATGTACTTAAATGCAGTTACACACACTTACACACACTTACACGCACTTACACAAACTTACACGTACTTACACGCACTTACGCACACATACACAGACTCACACGCACCTACACATACTTACACGCACTTACACGCACTTACACACACTTACACGTACTTACACGCACTTACATGCACTCACACATACTTACACGTACTTACACGCACTTACACGCACTTACACACACTTACACGCACTTACACGTGTCGGGATATTCTTAAGAAACAGACTCAGTGCAGAAGTACAGTCTGAAGAAATCCCTTCTCAATAATGGTTCAGGTCCCGCCACTGAACCACCTTGACCAACGGGCCTCTGGTCGTTCGACCGTTCAGATCCCACTTTCAAGTTATCCCCTAATAACGTGACATCTGTCACTCGCGTCCGGCTAGCAAAAAGAAGCCGTTAGGTAGTACTCTTTGTCCTGTTCTGACCTTTAATACCGAAGATGTTCATTCCCTCGAGTTAACCAGAACAATTCTGCCCATCCTGTTCCCCCTTGGTTCCGCGGCTTCGCCGCCGTGTCTGCGCTCTGCCCGTCCCTCGCGTTTTTCTGCCTTTGCCAACTCTCAAAGCTTCGCTCCATCACTCTTGCTCCTTCACTCAGCTCTCACGCTCAGCCAACCATCACTCTACCTTGCAACATTCTCTCTCACATCGACCTGTCTACCTCGCTACCTCACGTCTCACCCTCTATCAAGCTCCCGCAACTAACTCCTTGGACTGCTCTTACCTACGTCACTCGGCTGACGTACACTTGCATGCTCCGATGCTTCTGCTAGCTTCTACTACCGCTGCTCTTGTTGCTGCATTCTTCTGACAACACGCATTTATATGTACTTACATGCAATTACATGCACTTACAAGTACTTACAAGAACTTACACGCACTTACACGCACTTACATATACGTACGCACACTTACACACACTTACAGGTACCTAGACGTACGTAGACACACTTACACGTACTTACACACACTTACATGCACTTATACGTACTTACACGTACTTGCACACACTTACACACACTTACACACACTTACACGCACTTACACGCACTTACACGCAGTTAACTGCACTTACACGCACTTAAACTCACTTGCACGAACTTACACGCACTTACACGTACGTACATGTACTTACACGCACTTACAAAGTCTTGCACGCAATTACATGCACTTACACGTACTTACACGCACTTACACGCATTTACACACACTTGCACGCACTTACACACACCTACATGAACTTACACGCACTTACACACACTTACACATAGATACACGTACTTACAAGCACTTACACGCACTTACACGCACTTACACGTACTTACACGCACTTACACGTACTTATACGCAGTTATTCGCACTTCGACACACTTACAGGCACTTATACACACTTACACGCACTTACACGCACTTACATGCATTTACACACACATACAGGCACTTACATGTCCTTACACATACTTACACATTGTTGCATACACTTACACGCACTTACACACACTTACACACACTTGCCCACACTTACACACACTTGTACGCAGGTATACTCACCTATATACACTTATACGCACTTACAAGTACTTACACATACTTACATGCACTTATACACACTTACTTGTACTTACACACACACTCACACGTACTTACACGTACGTACACGTACTTACACGTACTTACATGCACTTATATGCACTTAGGCGCACTTACACGTGCTTAAATACACTTACACGCACTTACATACACTTGCACGCACTTACACACACTTGAACGCACTTACACGTATTTAACCACACTTACACGCAGTTACACGCACTTACATGTGCTTACACGTACTTACACACACTTAAACATATTTACACACACTTAGACGCACTTACAAGCCCTTACACGTACGTACACGCACTTACACACACTTACACGTACTTACACACATGTATACACACTTACACGTACTTACAAGCACTTACACCAACTTACGCGCACTTATACGGACTAACACGTACCTACACGCACTTACACATATTTCCACACACTTACACACACTTACACGTACTTACACATACTTACACGTACTTACACGCACTTACACATACTTACTTGTACTTACACGTAGTTACACGCACTTACACGTGCTTACACGTACTTTCATGCACTTACACGCACTTACATCCACTTATACACACTTACACACACTTATACACACTTATATGCACTTACGTACACTTACACGGACTTACACGCACCTATACATACTTACACGCACTTACACGCACTTACACACACTTACACACACTTACACGCACTTACATGCACTCACACGTACTTACTCATACTTACACGTACTTACACGCACTTACACGCACTTACACGTACTAACATGAACGTACACACACTTACACGCACTTACACGCACTTATACGCACTTACGCACAATTACATGCACTTACAAGCACTTACAAGAACGTACACGCACTTACACGCACTTGCATATACTTATACGTAGTTACACGCACTTACACGCACTTACACGCACGCTCACACACCTACACGCACTTACACACACTTACATGCACTTACACGGACTTACACGCACTTGAACACATGTACACGTACTTACACGCACTTACGCGCACTTGCACGCACTTACACGCAGTTAAGTGTACTTACACGCATGTACACACACTAACACGCACGTACACACACTTACACGCACTTACACACACTTAAACGCAGCTACACGTACTTACAAGCACTTACACACACTTACACGTACTTATACGTACTTACACGCACTTACATGCACTTACACGCACTTACACGCAGTTACAAGCACTTACACGCACTTACGCGCACTTACACGCACTTACAAGCACTTACCTACACTTACACGCACGTATACACAGTTACACACACTTACACACACTTACACGTACTTACACGCACTTACACACACTTACACACACTTACATGCACGTACACGCACTTACATGCACTTACACGCACTTACGCGCACTTATACACACTTATACCGACTTACACGTACTTACACGTACTTACATGCACTTACACGCACTTACACGTACTTATACGCACTTACATGTACTTACACGTTTTCACAAGCACTTACATGCACTTACACATACTCATACGCACTTACATGCACTTATACGCACTTACACATACTCACACGCAATTACACGTACTTACATGCACTTACATGTACTTACTCACACTCACACACACTTACACGTACTTACACACACTTACACATACTTTCAAGTACCTGCACACACTTTCATGCACTTACACGTAGTTACATGCACTTACACACACTTAAACACACTTACACGTTCTTACACATACTTATACACACTTATATGCACTTACACGCACTTACACACACTTACACATAGTTACGCACAGTTACACGCACTTATACATACGTATACACACTTACACGTAATTATACGCACTTACACACCCTTATACCGGCTTACACACACTGAAACATACTTAAACACACTTATACGTACTTACACGCACTTACACGTACTTACACACAGTTACACACACTTACACATACTTATACGCACTTACACCTACTTACAGGCAGTTACATACACATATACGGACAAATATGCACTTACACGTACTTACACGCACTTACTCGTACTTCCTTGCACTTACACGCACTTATATATACTTACACGCACTTAAACCTACCTACACGCACTTACACGAAATTACACCTACTTACAAGAACATACACATACTAACACAAACTTACATGTACTTACAGGCACTTATACGCACTTAAACGTAGTTACACGCAGTTACAAGCAGTTACACATACGTTCACGTACTTACACGCACTTACCCACACTTACACGCACTTATATGTACTTACACGCACTTCCACGCAATTACACGTACTTACACACAGGTACACGCACTTACACACACATACACGTACTTATATGTACTTACACAGTATTCCACGCACTTACACACACTTACACGCACTTACACGCACTTCCATGCACTTACACGCACTTGCACGCACTTGTACACACTTACACATACTTACACGTACTTACACGCACTTACAAGCACGTACACACACTTACATGCATTTACATGCACTTATACGCACTTACCTGCACTTACATGTACTTAAACGCTCTTACGTACACTTACATACACTTACACGCACTTACATGAACTTACACGCACTTACAAGAACTTTCATGTACTTACACCCACTAACACTCAGTTACACGCACTTACATATACTTACACGCACTTACACGCACTTACACGCACTTACACGCACTTACACGCACTTACATGCACTTACAAACACTTACACGCAGTTAAACACACTTATACGTACCTATACACACTTACACGTGCATACACACTTACACGCACGTACATGCAATTACACACGCTTGAACACATTTACACGCAGTTACACACACTTGCACGTACTTACACGCACTTACACGTGCTTACACGCACTTACATGCACTTACACGCACCAACACGCACTCACACGCATTTACACACACTTACACGTACTTGCATACACTTACATGCACTTACACGCATTTATATGCACTTACACGCACTTATACCCACTTACACGCAGTATTGCACTTACACGCACTTACATGCACTTACAAAAGCTTACACGCACTTACACGCACTTACACGTACTTACACGCACTTACAAACACTTACACATACTTACACGCACTTACATGCACTTAGACGCACTTACACACCCTTACACGCACTTACATTTAGTTACACGCACTTACATGCACATACACACACTTATATGCACTTACACACACTTACACGCACGTACACGCACTTGCACGCTCCTACACGCACTTACATGCACTTATACGTACTAACACACACTTATACGCAGTTACACGCACTTACACACACTTACACGCACTTACACACACTTACACGCACTAACACGCACTTCCAAGCACTTGCATGCACTTACACGCACTTGCACCCGCGTACACGTACTTATACGTACTTACACGCAATTACAATCACTTACAAGCACTTACAAAAACTTACTGGCACTTACACGCACTTGCATGTACTTATGCACACTTACACGCATTTACACACACTTACGTCAACTTACACACACTTACACGTACTTACAAGCAATTTCACGCACTTACACACACTTACAACAACTTATACGCACTTATATGCACTTACACCCACTTACGCGCACTTACGCACACTTACACACTCTTACACACACTTACACACATTTACACATACTTACACACACTTGCACACACTTACACGCACTTACATGCACTTACACACACCTACACATATGTACACACACTTACACACACTTGCACACACTTACACGCACTTACACGCACTTACACACACTTACACGCACTTACACGTAGTTAACTACACATACGTGCACTTAAACACACTTACACAATTATACACGCACTTACACACACTTACACGTACTTACACGCACTTATAAACACTTAGACGTAATGACATGCACTTACATGCACTAACACGCACTAACATGCACTTTCATGCACTTACACGCACTTACACACACTTACACACACTTACACCCACTTACACACGCTTACACACAATCACACGCAATTACACATACTTACACGCAGTTCCACGTACTTACATGTACTTATACGCACTTACACGCACTTACTCACACTTACACGCACTTACACACACTTACACACACTTACACGCAGTTACTCGCACTTATACGCATTTATAGGCACTTACACACACCAAAGGCTGCACACCAAATCCTAGGATTCGTGAATAAGATCCGTGAACCCGGAAAAAGATTTGGATTCAGGGATCCAAATCCTTCATGAGGATTCGATTCGGGATTCGGAGATCCTTTCCCTATTGTTTCAACATGGAAAACAGGGATTTATGTGGCAGATTAGAGGATTTTACCTGCCATCACCCATAGGATTCGGAAAAGATTTGTGAATCTTACGGATTCGCGAATCCAGATTCGGATTCGTGAATCAAAGCCAATCCTGGATTCGGATTCGTGAATCCAAATCAGATCTGGGATCCGAGAATCTTACCCGGTGTGCACCCTTACACACACCTATACGCACTTTCACGCACTTCCACAAACTTACACATATATACACATACATACACGCTCTTACACGTACTTACACGCACTTACACGTACTTACACACAATTACACACACTTACACACACTTACACACACTTACATGCACTTACACACACACTTACATGTACTTGCATACACATACACTTACATGAACGTTCATGCACTTACACACACATACACGTACTTACATGTACTTACACGAACGTACACACACGTACACGCACTTACACGCACTTACACAAACTTGCACAGTGTTCCACGCACATACACGCACTTACACGCACTTACACGCACTTCCAGGCACTTACGCGCAGTTGCACGTACTTGTACACACTTGCACATACTTATACGCACTTACACGTACTTACACGCACTTACACACACTTACATGCATTTACACACACTTACACGCACTTACACGCACTTATACGCACTTACACGCACTTACAAGAACGTACATGCACTTACACCCACTTACACACAGTTACATGCACTTACACATACTTATACACACTTACACGCACTTACACATTCTTACACCCACTAACATGCACTTACACGCACTTACACATACTTACACGTACTTACACGCACTTACACGCACTTACACGCACTTACATATGCTTACACGTACTTACACACTTTTACATGCAATTATACACACTTATACGCACTTACATGTACTTACTCGCACTTACACGCACTTACACACACTTCCACGCACTTATACACTCTTCCACGTACTTACACGTAGTGAAATGCACTTACATACACTTACACGTACTTACACGAACTCATATTCACTTACACATACTTACACGTACCTACAAACACTTACATACACTTACACGCACTTACACGCACTTACACGCACTTACACGCACGTACACGTACTTACATGCACTTACACACACCTACACATACTTACACGCACTTACACGTACTTGCACTCTTTTACACGTACTTACACGTACTTACACGCACTTACACACACTTACACGCAGTTAATTGCACGTACACACATTTCCACGCACTTACACAAACTTACACGCACTTACACGGACCTACACGTACTTACACGAACTTACAAACACTTACACATACTTACACGCACTTATATGCAATTACATGCACTTACACGTACTTACACGCACTTACACGCACTTACTCAAACTTATACGCACTTACACGGACTTACACGTACTAAAACACACTTACAAATACTTACACGTACTTACTCGCACGTACATGCACTTACACGTACTTACATGCACTTACATGCACTTACACACACTTACACGTACTTACACGCACATACATGTACTTGCGCACACTTACACGCACTTACACGCACTTACACACACTTACACACACTTACATGTACTTACACACACTTACACGTACTAACACGCACTTACACACACTTGCACACACTTACACGCACTTATACACTCTTACACGTACTTATATGCACTTACACGTACGTATACACAGTTAATTGCACTTATACGCACTTATACATACTTAAAGGAACTTACAAGCACTTACACAGACTTAAACATACTTACACGTACTTACAAATACTTACGTGCACTTGCGGGCACTTCCATGCACTTACACGCACTTACACACACTTACACGTTACTTTCACGTACTTGGATGCACTTACACACACTTACACGCAGTTACACATAGTTATATGCAGTTACACATAGTTACATGTACTTACACGCACTTACATGCACTTACACATACTTACACGTACTTACAGACACTTACACGTACGAACACACAGTTACATGCACTTACACACACTTATACACACTTACACGCACTTACACGCACTTACATGCAGTTACACACAGTTACACGTACTTACACGCACTCACACACACGTACACATACTTACACGCACTTACACGCACATACACTCACTTACATGCACTTTCACGCACTGACACGCAGTTACACATACTAACACGTACTTACACGTACTTTCGCACACTTACACGCACTTACATGCACTTATACGTACGTATACACACTTACATGAACTTACATGTACTTGCTCACACGTACACGCACATACAAGCACTTACACGCCCTTACATGCTCTTATACCCACTTACATACACTTACACGCTCTTTGGCCCTGTTACACGCAGTTACACACACTTACATGCACTTACACATACTTACACGTACTTACACAAACGTATACGCACTCACACGCACTTACACATAGTAACAGACACTCACAAACACTTACACATACTCACACGTACTTACACTTACTTACACGTTCTCACACGCACTTACATGCACTTACACGCACTTACACGTACTTACACGCACTTACATGCATTTACACGCACTTACATGCACTTACACACACTTACATGTACTTACACGTACTTACACGCACTTGTACGCTCTTACACGCACTTAAACGCACTTACACATACTTTTACGCAGTTAATAGTACTTACACGCACTTAGACAAACCTACACGTACTTCTACACACTTCCACGTGCTTACAAGTACTTACAAACACTTAAGTGCTCTTACACGTACTTAGACGCACTTACACGCACTTACACGCTCTTACATGCACTTACACACACTTACATGTACTTACACGTACTTACACACACTTACATACAGTTACACGTAGTTACATGCAGTTAAACACACTTATACATACTCACACGCACTTATACACACTTACAAGCACTTACACCCACATACACGCACTTACATGTACTAACACGCATTTACATGCACTTACATCCACTTACACATAGTAACAAGTAGTTACACGCACTTACATGCACTTACACGTACTCATACGCACTTACATGCACTTACACACACTTACACGCACTTACACGCACTTACATGCACTTACACATACTTACACATACTTACAGATACTTACACACACTTACATATAGTTACATGCACTTACACACACTTATATGCACTTACACAAACTTATATGCACTTACATGTAGTTACACGCAGTTACACATACTTACACGTACTTACACGCACTTACACATACTTAAACCCACACACGCACTTACACACACTTACACGCACTTACAGGCACTTACACGCACTTACAAACACGTACACGCTCTTACACGTAATTAGACATACTTACACGTACTTACACGCACTTACACACACTTACACGCACTTATACGCACTTATACGTGCGTATATGTACTTACATGCACTTACATACACTTACTCACACTTACACGCACTTACAAGCACTTACACGCACTTACACGCACTTATAAGCACTTACACGCACTTACTTGCACTTACGCCTAGTTACACGCAGTTACACACACTTACACACACTTACACATACTTACACATACTTACATGCACTTACACGGACTTACACGTACTTACACGCACCTACATGTACTTACATGGACTTACACACACTTACACGTACTTACACACACTTACACTCACTTACACGCAGTTACATGCACTTACACGCACTTATACGCACTTACACGTACTTACACGTACTTACACGTAGTTACACACGGTTACACGCACTTATACGCACTTACACGCACTTACACGTATTTATATGCTCTTACACGCACTTACATGCACTTACAGGCACTTGCATGCTTTTACATGCACTTACATGCACTTATACGTAGTTACACACACTTACACATACTTACACGCACTTACACGCACTTACACCCACTTACACATGTCGGAAATAAAGAAGAGAAACAAGCCAGAAGATCGCAACACATCCAAGCACCCACAAGGAAAGAACCGCACAGATCTCAATGAACACACATCAACAATATCCATGTACCGACAATATCACGTCCTGAAGTCGCGCTGTTTGCTGTAAAAAATACGCAATAATGTCACAAGACCAAGGGTTCTATTGATTATGCGAAGAAAAAGCCATGCTGACCACCTCGGACGCCAAGACGGAATACGTTGGGAAAATCCAGAAAGATAGTTTTCTCGAGTTCAGCACGCAGGAGTCTCGCTCAACAGGACGACCGACCAACGGTCGCCTCAACGGCAACCGGCCAGCCCCACCGACCGATAAGCCTCCACCAATATCGCGGCGCGGTACACACGTAACAACAATGAGACTGCACGACCTCCTTCTCGCAGGCCTTACCTACAACGAAGAACATGTCCGAGAAAGCGGCTCGCCATCCTGCAGCGACTCGCATGAGCGGCGCAACCCACAAGTTTCGAACCGCCCCACATCGCAGCTTTCCTGTTTCTCTCTCGGTGCAGGATCACCAGCAGCGGTCACCACCGTAGCGCGACCCCGACGGTTCCACACATTCCGTCCACCATAGGAGCAGTAACTCTACTCTTAGGATAGTAGACACCATTACTTATGCCTATGTAGCTCTATGTACTAGTTGCCTATCAGTCAATCACTCATTCCTCCATTTTGCCGTTGCCCATTGCAAGGCTAAGGCACCCTAGCTTGTCATTGCCGCTCCTCCATCCGTCGTTGCATCTACTGCATAGCTGCTGCCCGCCTACGTGCTGTGGCGCTCCTGTTGCATTCTCCATCTGCCGTTGCCCGCCGCAAGGCTGAGGCACTCCCACTTACATGCAATTGTAGCCCCCTCCAGTTTACCGTTGACGTTGCCCGTCGCAAGGCTCAGGCACTTACATGCATTGCGAGCCGCCACTCAGCGCCTCTCCACGTGGACTGCGCCCACACATACGCAACTCGTCGTTTCCGCTCCTCGTTTCTACACTAGCAGTATTGCCTCAGTACATCATCATCGGCCCCTATCCATGATCGCCTCCATCGTGTGCAACCTGCCTGTCCATCTTGCCTGTTTACGTTGTTCCTCTAAAGTCTCTACCATAACGTCATGTATCCGTCATGTTCCTACACCTTCCTAGAAGCCTCCATCTAACTAAATTGCATCATCTCAGTCTTCTTCTAGCCACTACCAGCTCCTCCATTTTCCTGACATGGGATCAGAATGCAGGGAAAGAACCTACATCCGCCTCCGCTCTCCTCCGCAACTCTGACGCCTGAAAGGCCACACTGCGCCTTGCTATCCCTCCAAGCCAACCGAGTCGCCGTCACTCGCTCTACTACAATGTGGATGATGATGTGTATAGACACAGTACCTAAAGACATTACAGTAGCAGCATCGCTTCTTCCTGCCGCCTGACATGCCCTATCGACCGGCCAGCAACAGCATCTCCAACAGCAGCAGCACAAGTAGCAGCAGCAGCAGTCCAAACGCCCTCCCCCTCACCGCAGACATCACAGCCTCACTCTAGTCACTCCATTATCAATTCTGCTCTCATTGAAAGAAAACTTCATCCATCCATCCACCAAATCTTTTGTCAAGCCGACCTACACCGCCAAAGCGCACTTCCGTATCTTCTACAACATCTGGCAGCAGCCACCATCTCCTCTCCTCATTCAGCCCGGAGCAAATGAACCAGGATCTACACCTCGCTGTGTATGGGCATAACCAAGTGATGGTACTGGACTCACATCACAGCAGAAGCAGTAACACAAGCAGCAACAGCAGTCGTTGATAGCAGCAGCCGTCCGCCACCAAGAAACACTTCCTCCATCTCAGTAGCAAAAGCAACCCACACCAACAAGCAACATGGCCCAGCATTTCCCTCACAAACAGTATCTACTCCCTGTTGCCTCTGTAACAGCAGACTCAACACGTGCCAGGAGATCCCAGTCCTTCTCCTGACTTCCCGACTACTACAGGCCCTCAGAGCAACAACATCCCTTCCTCCTCATGCAGCGTCCTCAACACCTCCGGGCCACCACCATCCAAGGCAGCAACAGCACTGTGTCATTCATCACCTGTTTTCGACAATAACCGTCCCACCTGTTACCGCTCAAGATACTGGTCTCGAAGAAGACGCCGATGGCTCCTGGCCAAGGTGCATGGCCATTCCTCAACGCCACACCAACCAACGCCAGCTCCGTCTTGTCCAACTCATCGACAAAAGCGCCCAGCACCTGCCACGGTCAAAGTCCTCACCTCCGAAATCACAATCCCACAACCTCAATCTCAGTCACCCCCAACAGCACTGACTGTAGCCCCAACTCTCCCACAATACTCTCAACTCTTTCTACCGTCCAGGGATGTTCCTCTCTTCAGCCCTGGACCCCTCTTCTCAAAAGAAGAGATCAAAATCTTCATGATCGGTTTCTACGGCAACAACAACAACCTGGCCTCTACCTGCTCATCCAAGGATCTGTCCAGGTTCAACTCTTGTGACGTTATGGGGGGCTCTCATAAATACGCAATAATGTCACAAGACCAAGGATTCTATTGGGTATGCCAAGGAAAAGCCATGTTGACCACCTCGGACACCGAGACGGGGCACTTTGGGAAAATCCAGAGAAACAACCCCCTCGAGTTCGGCACCGAGGAGTCCCGCTCAGCAGGACGACCGACCAACGGTCGCCTTAACGGCAACCGGCCAAACCCACCGACCGATAAGCCTTCACCAACATCGCGGCGCGGTACACACGTAACGACAATGAGAGTGCACGACCTCCTTCTTGCAGGCCTCACCTACAATGAAGAACATGTCCGAGAAAGCGGCTCGCCATCCTGCAGCGACTCGCATGAGCGGTACAACCCACAAACTTCAAACCGCCCTACGTCGCAGCTTTCTTGTTTCTCTCATGGTGTAGGAGCACCAGCAGCGGTCACCACCGCAGGGTGACTCCGACGGTTCCACACGTTCCGTCCACCATATGAACAGTAACTCTACTCTCAGGATAGGATACACCACTACTTATGCATATGTTGCTGGATGTACTAGTTGCCTATCAATCAATCAGTCATTCCTCCCTTTTGCCATTGCCCGCTGCAAGGCTGAGGCACCTGAGTTTGTCATTGCCGCTCCTCCATCCGTCGTCGCATCCACTGCATAGCTGCTGCGCGCTTACGTGTTGTGGCGCTCCCCTTGCATTCTCCGTCTGCCGTTGCTCGCCGCAAGGCTGAGGCACTCCCACTTACATCCAATTGCTGCCCCTTCTAGTTTAGCTTTGACATTGCCCGCCGCAAGGCTGAGGCACCTACATGCATTGCAAGCCGCCTCTTAACGCCCGTCCACGTGGACTGCGCCCACACATAAGCAACTCATCGCTTCCGCTCCTCGTACCTACACTCGCAGTATAGCCTTAGTACATCATCATTGGTCCATATCCATGATCGCCTCCATTGTGTGCAACCTGCCTGTCCATCTTGCAAGTTTCCGTGGTTCCTTTGAAGTCTGTACCATGACGTCATGCCTCCGTCATCTTCATGCACCTTCCTAGAAGCCTTCATCTAACAAAATTGCATCATCTCAGTCTTCTTCCTACCACAAACAGCTCCTTCACACGGTGATATCAATCTTTTGACACAGGCGCAGGAACCCTAGGCACATGCGCAGGTATCCTAGGGATAGGCGCAGGTACCCTAGGCATAGGTGCAGGTACCCTAGGCACAGGCGTAGGTACCCTAGGGATAAGCGCATGTACCCTAGGCACAGGCGCACATACCCTATGCACAGTCGCAGGCACCCCAAGCACAGGCGCAAGTACCCTAGGCATAGGTGCAGGTACCCTCAGTACACACGCAGGTATCCTAGGCATTAGCGCAGGTACCCTAAGCGCAGGCGCAGGAACCCTAGGTATAGGTGCAGGTACCCTAGGCACATGGGCAGGTACCCTAGGCACAGGCGCAAGTACCATAAGCACAGGTGCAAGTACCCTAGGCACAGGCGCAGGTACCCTAGGGACAGTCGTAGGTACCCTAGGGACTGGCACAGCTAACTTGGGCACAGGCACAGGTATCCTAGGCATACGCGCAGGTACCCTAGGCACAAGCGCAGGTAACCCGGGCACAGGCGTAGGTACCCTAGGCACAGGCGCAGGTACTCTAGGCAGAAGCGCAGGTACCCTAGGCATAGGCGCAGGCACTCTAGGTACAAGCGTAGGGACCCTAAGCACAATCGCAGGAACCATAAGCACAGGGGCAGGTACCCTAAGCACAGGCGCAAGTACCCTAGGCACATGCGCACGTACCCTAAGCACAGGGGCAGGTACCCTAGGCACAGGCGCAGGTACCCTAGGCTCAGACGCAGGTGCCCTAAGGACAGGCGCAGGTACATTAGGCACGGGCACAGGTACCATAGGCACAGGCACGGGTACCCTAGGCACAGGCGCAGGAACCCTAGGGACAGGCGCAGGTACCCTGAGGACAGGCGTAGGTACCCTAGGCATAGGCGCAGGTACCCTAGGGGCAGGCGCATGTACCCTAGGCACAAGTGGAGGTACCCTAGGCACAGGCGCAGGTACCCTAGGCACTAGTGTAGGTACCCTAGGTGCTGGCGCAGGTACCTTAGGCACAAGCGCACGTACCCTAAGCAAAGGCACATGTATCCTAGGCACAACCGAACGTACCCTAAGCACGGGCGCAGGTACCCTAGGGATAGGCGCAGGTACCGTAGGCAAGGGCGCAGGCACCCTAGGACAGGCGAAGGTACCCCAGGGATAGGCCTAGGTACCATAGGCACAAGCGCAGGAAACCTGGGCACACGCGCATGTACCATAGGCACAGGCACAAGTACCCTAGGCACAGGCGCAGGTACCTTAGGCACAGGCGCAGGTAACTTGGGCAGAGGCGCATGTATCCAAGGCACAGGCGCAGGTACCCTAGGCAGAAGCGCAGGTACCATAGGGACAAGCGCAGCTACCCAAAGCACAGGCGCACGTACCCTAGGCACAGGCGCAGGTATCCTAGGCACATGTGCAGGTACCCTAGGCACAGGCTCAAGTACTGTAGGCACAGGCGCAAGTATCTCAGGCACAGGCACAGGTACCCAAGGCACAAGCGCAGGTACCCTAGAGACAGGCGCAGGTACCCTAGGCACGGGCGCACGTACCCTAGGCACAGGCGCAAGCACCCTAAGCACAGGCATAGGTACCCTAGGCACTGGCGAGAAACCCTAGGCACAGGCACAGGTACCCTAGAGACAGGCGTAGGAACCCTAGGGACAGATGCGGGTACCCTCGGCAGAGGGGCACGTAACCTGGGCACAGGCGCAGGTACCCTAGGCACAGGCGCAGGTACCTTAGGTACAGGCGCAGGTACCCTAGGCACAGGCGCAGGTACCTTAGGCACAAGCGCTGGTACCGTAGCCAAAGGCACAGGTACCCTAAGAACTTGCACAAGTACCCTAGGCACGGGCCCAGGTACCCTAGGCACAGGCGCATGTACCATATACACAGGAGCAAGCACCCCACGCAAAGGCGCAGGTACCCTGAGGATAGGCGCACGTACCCTAGGGACAGGTGCAAGTACCCTAGGCACAGGCGCAGACAACCTGGGCACAGGCGCACGTACCTTAGGCACAGGCACAGGTACTCTAGGCACAGGTGCAGGTACCTTATGCACAGGCGCAGGTAACCTGGGCACAAGCAGAGGTACCCTAGGTACAAGGGCACGTACCTTAGGTACAGGCGCAGGTATCCTAAGCACATGCGCAGGTACCATAGCCACAGGCGCAGGTACCATAGGCACAAGTGCACGCACCCTAAGAACAGGCGCACGTACCCTAGGCACAGGCGCTGGTACCCTAGGTACAGGCGCAGGTACCCTAGGCACAAGCACAGGTAACATGGGCACGGGCACAGGTACCCTCGGCACAGGCGTAGGTACCTTTGGCACAGGTGCAGGTCCCTTAGGCATTGGCCTTAGCAACCTCGGCAGAGGCGTAGGTACCCTAGGCACAGACGCAGGTATCCTAGGCACAGGCGCAGGTACCATAGGGACAGGCGCAGGTATCCTAAGCATAGGCGTAGGTGCCCTAGGTACATTCGCAGATACTCTAGGTAGAGGCACACGTACCATAGGCACATGCCCAGGTACCCTACGCACAAGCACAGGTATCCTAGGCACAGGCGTCGATACCCCAAGCACATATGCAGGTACCCTAGGGCAGGCGCAGTTACCCTAGGCACAGGCGCAGGTACCCTACGCACAGTTGCAGGTACCCTAGGCACAGGCGTAGGTACCCTAAGCACAGATGCAAGTAACATAGGCACAGGCACAGGTACCTTGAGCACAGGCGTAGGTACCCTAGGCACAAGTGCATGTACCCTATGCACAGTCGCAGGCACACAAGGCACATGCGCAAGTACCTTAGGCACAAGGGCAGGTACACAAAGCAGAGGCGCAGGTACCCTAGGCACAGGCAAAGGTACATTAAGCACAGGCGCAGGTATCCTTGGCATAGGCGCAAGTACCATAAGCACAGACGCAGGTGCCGTAGGCACAACCGCAAGTACCCCAGGCATAGGCGCTGGTATCACAGGCACACGCGCAGGTACCCTAGGCACAAGCGCATGTACCCTAGGCACAGGCGTAGGTACCCTAAGAACTTGCGCTAGTACCTTATGCACAGGCGCAGGTAACCTGGGCACAAGCGCAGATACCCTAGGCTCAGGTGCAGATACCCTAGGCATAGGCGCAGGTAACCTGGGCACAGGCGCAGATACCCTAAGCACACGCAGAGGTATCCTATGCATGATCGTAGGCACCCTAGGCACAGGTGTAGGTACCCTAGGCACAAGCACAGGTATCCTAGGCACATGCGCAGGTACCCTAGGTACAGGCGCAGGTACCCCAGGGACAGGCGCAGGTACCCTAGGCACAGGCACAGGTACCCTAGGCACATGCGCAGGTACCATAGGCACAGGCACAGGTACCCTAGGCACAGGTGTAGGTACCCAAGGGACAGGCGCAAGTACCCGAGGCACAGCTGCAGGTTCCCTAGGCACAGGCGCAGGTACCCTAGGCAGAGGCGCAGGTACCCCAGGCATAGGCGCAGAGACCCTAAGCACAGGCGCAGGTACCTTGGGCACATGCGCATGTATCTTAAGCATAGGCGTAGGTATCCTAGGCACAGGTGCATTTACCCTATGCACAGTCGCAGGCATCCTAGGCACACGCACAGGTACCCGAGGGACAGGCAGAGGTACCCTAGGCACATGTGTAGGTACCCTACGCACAGCCGCAGGTACCATAGGCACAGGCACACGTACCCTAGGCACAGGCGCACGTACCCGAGGCAAAGGCGCAGGTACCCTCGGCACAGGCGCACGTATCCAGGGCACAGGGGGAGGTACCATAGGCACAGGCGTAGGTTATCTAGGCACAGGCATAGGTACCCTAGGCACATGCACAGGTATCCTAGGCACATGCGCAGGTACCCTAGGGACAGGCGCAAGTACCCTAAACATTGGCGCAGCTCACCTGGGCACAGGCGCAGGTATCCTAGGCAGAGGCGCAGGTACCCTAGGCACAGGCGCAGGTAACCTGGATACAGGCGCACGTACCCAAGGTAAAGGCGCATGAACCCCAGGCACAGTTGTAGGTACCCTAGGCACAGGCACAGGTACCCTAAGCACAAGCGCAGGTACCCTAGGCACAGGCGTAGGTACCCTAGGCACAGTCGCAGGTACCCTAGGCACAGGCACAGGTATCCCAGGCATAGGCGCAGGTACCATAGGCACAGGCGCAGGTACCCTAGGGACAGGCACAGGTACCCTAAGCAGAGGCACAGATACCATAGGCACAGGCGCACGTACCCTAGGCACAGGCATAGGTAACCTGGGCACAGGCGCAGGTACCCTATGCACAGGCGCAGGTACTCTAGGCAAAGGCATAGTTTCCCTAGCTAAAGGCTCACGTACCGTAGGCACAGGCGCAGGTACCCTAGGCACAGGCACAAGTACCCTAGGCACAGGCGCAGGTACCATAGGCACAGGCACAAGTGCCCTAGGCACATGTATAGGTACCCCACGGACAGGCGCAGGTACCCGAGGCACAGGCGCAGGTTCCCTAGGCACATGCGCAGGTACCTTAGGCACAGGCGGAGGTACCCTGGGCACAGGCGCAGAGACCCTAAGCACAGGCGCACGCACATTGGGCACATGCGCAGGTATCTTAAGCCCAAGCGTAGGTATCCTAGGCACAGGTGCAGGTACCCTATGCACAGTCGCAGGCATCCCAGGCACAGGCACAGGTACCCGAGGGACAGGCGCAGGTACCCTGAGCACAGGTGTAGGTACCCTTTGCACAGCCGCAAGTACCATAGGTACAGGCACACGTACTCTAGGCACAAGCGCACGTACCCGAAGCAAAGGCGCAGGTACCCTAGGCACAGGCGCAGGTATCCAGGGCACAGGCGGAGGTACCATAGGCACAGGCGTAGGTTATCTAGGCACAGGCATAGGTACCCTAGGCACATGCGCAGGTATCCTAGGCAGTGGCGCAGGTACCCTAGGCACAGGCGCAGGTAACCTAGGTACAGGCGCACGTACCCTAGGCACAGGCGCATGAACCCGAGGCACAGTTAAACGTACCCTAGGCACAGGCACAGGTACCCTAGGCACAGGCGCAGGTACTCTAGGCACATGCGATGGTACCCTAGGCACAGTCACAGGTACCCTAGGCACATGCACAGGTACCCCAGGCATAGGCGCAGGTACCATAGGCACAGGCACAGGTGCCCTAAGGACAGGTGCGGGTACCCTAAGCACAGGCGCAGGTACCATAGGCACAGGCGCATGTACCCTAGGCATAGGCGCAGGTAACCTGGGCACAGGCACAGGTACCCTATGCACAGGCGCAGGTACTCCAGGCAAAGGCATAGTTACCCTATGCAAAGGCTCATGTACCCTAGGCACAGGCGCAGGTACCCTAGGCACAGGCGCAGGTACCCTAGGCACAG
>SZWC01000173.1:340737-357313 GCA_023375785.1 Penium margaritaceum | reverse complement strand
AGGCACAGGCGCAGGTACCCTAGGCACAGGCGCAGGTACCCTAGGCACAGGCGCAGGTACCCTAGGCACAGGTGCAGGTAACCTGGGTACAGGCGCAGGTACTCTAGGCACAGGCGCAGGTACCCTAGGCACAAGCGCAGGTACCCTAGGAACAGGCGCAGGTACCCTAGGCACAGGTCAGGTACCCTAGGCAAGGGCGCAGGTACCCTAGGCACAGGCGCAGGTACCCTAGGCACAGGCGCAGGTACCCTAGGCACAAGCGCATGTACCCTAGGCACAGGCGCAGGTACCCTAGGCCCAAGTGCAGGTACTCTAGGAACAATCGCAGGTACCCTAGGGACAGGCGCATGTAACCTGGGCATAAGTGCACGTACCTTAGGCACAGGCGCATGTATCCTAGGCACAGGCGCAGATAACCTGGGTACAGGGGCATGTACCCTAGGCACAGGCGCATGTACTCTATGCACAGGCGTAGGTACCCTAGGCACAGACACACGGACCCTAGGCACAGGCGCAGGTACCCTAGGCACATGCACAGGTACCCAAGGCACGGGCGCAGGTACCTTAACGATAGGCGCAAGTACCCTAAGCACAGGCGCAGGTGCCCTAGGCATAGGGGCAAGTATCTTAAGCACAGGCGCAGGTACCCTAGGCACAAGCGCAGGCACCTTAAGCACAAACGCAGGAACCCTAGGCACAGGCAGAGGTACCATAGGCAGAGGCGCAGGTACCCCTTGCACAAACGCAAGTACCTTAGGAACAAGCGCAGGTACCCTAAGCACAGGCGTAGGTACCCTAGGCACAAACGCAGGTACGCTAGGCACAGGTGCAGGTACCATAGGCAAAGGCGCAGGTACCCCAGGCACAGGCGCAGGTATCTAAGGCACAAGCACAGGTACCGTAAGCATAGGCGCAGGTAACATAGGCACAAACGTAGGTATCTTAAGCACAGGCGCAGGTACCATAGCCACATGCGTAGGTACCCTAGACACATGCGCAGGTACCCTAGGCATAGGCGCAGGTACCCTAGGCACAAGCGCAAGTACCGTAGGCACAGGTGCAGGTACCCTAGGCACAAGCGTAGGTACCCTAGGCACAGGCGTAGGTACCCTAGGTACAGACGCAAGTACCCTAGGAGTAGGCGCAAGTACCCTAGGTACAGTTGCAGGTACCCTAGGCACACTCGCAAGTACCCTAGGCACAGGCGCATGTATCCTAGGCACAGGCGCAGGTACCCTAGGCACAAGCAAAGGTACCGTAGGCACAGACGCAGGTACCCTAGGCACAGGTGCAGGTATCCTAGGCACAGGCGCAGGAACCCTAGGCAAAGGCGCAAGTACCGCAGGCACAGGCGCAAGTACCCTAGGCACAGGCGTAGGTACCGTAGGCATAGGCGCAGGTACCCTAGCAACTGGCGCAGGTACTTTAGGCACAAGCGCAGGTACCGTAGGGACAGGCGCAAGTACCCTAGGCACATGCGCAGGTAACCTAGGCACAAGGGCAGGTGGCCTAGGCATAGGCGTACGTACCCTAGACACACGTGGAATTAACCCGTGCACAGGCGCAGGTACCATAGGTACAGGCGCATGTAACCTGGGTACAAGTGAATGTACCCTAGGCATAGGCGCAGGTACTCTACATACGAGCGTAGGTACCCTAGGCATAAGCGCAGGTACCCTAGGCACAGGCGCAGTTTCCCTAGGCACAGTCGCAAGTATCCTATGCATAGGCACAAGTACCCTAGGCACTTGCGCAGGTACCCTAGGTATAGGCGCAGGTACCCTAGTGACAGGCGCAAGTACCCTAGGCACAGGCGTAGGTACCATAGGCACAGGCACAGGTACCATACGCACAGGCGCGAGTACCCTAGGCACAGGCGCAGGTACCCTAGGCACAAGCGCATGTACCCTAGGCACAGGCGCAGGTACCGTAGGTCCAAGTGCAGGTACCCTAGGCACAGTCGTAGGTACCCTAGGGACTAGCGCATGTAACCTGGGCACAGGTTCACGTACCCTAGGCACAGGCGCAGTTACCCTAGGCACAGGCGCAGGTAACCTGGGTACATGCGCATGTGCCCTAGGCACAGGCGTAGGTACTATATGCACAGGTGCAGGTACCCTAGGCATAGGCGCAGGTACCCTAGGCACACGCGCAAGTACCCTGGGCACTTGCGCAGGTACCCTAGGGACATGCGTAGGTACCCTAGGCAGAGGCGGAAGTACCCCTTGCACAGGCGCAGGAACCTTGGGGACAAGCGCAGGTACCATAGGCACAGGCGCAGGTACCATAGGCATAGGCGAAGGCACACTAGGCACAGGCGCAGGTACCATAGGCACAGGCGCAGGTACCCTATGCACCGGCACACGTACCATAGGCACAAGCACAGGCACCCTAAGCACAAGCGCAAGTATCCTAGGCACAGCCGTAGGTACCCTAGGCACAGGCGCAGGTACCCTAGGCACAGGTGCAAGTATCCTAGGCACAGGCAAAGGTACTCTAGGCACATGCGTAGGTATCATCGGCATGGGCGCATGTACCCTAAGCATAGGCACAGCTAACCTAGGCACAGTCGAAGTTATCCTAAGCTCAAGCGCAGGTACCATAGGCATAGGCGCAGGTATCCTAGGGAACGGCGAAGGTACCCTAGGCACAGGCGCTGGTACCATAGGCACAGGCGTATGTAACCTAAGCACAGGCGCACGTATCCAAGGCAAAGGTGCATGTACCCTAGCCTCAAGCGCAGGTACCCTAGGAACAGGTGCAGGTAACCTAGGCACAAGCGTAGGTATCATTAGCACAGGGCCAGGTATTCCAGGCATAGGCGCAGGTACCCTAGGCACAGGCTCAGGTACCGTAGGCACAGGCGCAGGTACCCTAGCAACAGGGACAGGTACTCGAGGTACAGGTGCAGGTACCCTAGGGACAAGGGAAGGTACCCTAGGCACAGGCGCAGGGAACCTAGGCACAGGGGCAGGTATCCAAGACACAAGAGTAGGTACCCTAGACACAGGCGCAGGTACCCTAGACACAGGCGCAGGTACCCTAGGCACAAGCGGTACCCTAGGCACAGGCGCTGGTACCCTAGGCGGAGGCGCAGGTACCCTAGGCATAGGCGCACGTTCCCTAGGTACAGGCGCAGGTACCATAGGCACAGGCGCAGGTACAATAGGCAGAGGCGTAGGTACCCTAGGCACAGGTGCAGGTACCCTAGGCACAGTCGCAGGTACCCTAGGCACAGGCGCATGTAACCTGGGCACAAGTGCACGTATCCTAGCCACAGGCGCAAACCCTAGGCATAGGCGCAAGTACCTTAGGCACACGCGCAGGTGCCCTAGGACCAGGCACAGGTACCCTAGGCACAGGCGCAGGTACCCTAGGCACAGTCGCAGGTACCCGAGGCACAGGCCTTGGTACCCAAGCTACAGGCGCAGGTACCCTAGGCACAGGTGCAAGTACCCTAGGCACAGTCGCAGGTACCTTTGGCACAGGTGCATGGAACTTGGGCACAGGCGCACCTATCATAGGCACAGGCGCAGGTACCCTCGGCACAGGCGCAGGTACCATAGGCATAGGCGCAGGTACCATAGGCACATGCGCAGGTACCCTAGGCACAGGCGCAGGAACCATAGGCATAGGCGCACGTACCCCAGGCACATGCGCAGGTACCCTAGGTACAAGCGCAGGTACCGTAGCCATAGGCGCAGGTACCCTAGCAAGAGGCGCAGGTACATAACGCACAGACGCAGGTACCCTAGGGACAGGCGTAGGTACCCCTGGCATAGGCGCAGGTAACCTACGCACAGGGGCAGGTATCCTAGGCACAGGCACAGGTACCGTAGACACAGGTGCAGGTAACCTGTGCACGAGCACATGTACCCCAGGCACAGGCGCAGGTAACCTGGGTACAGGCCTAGGTACTATAGGCACAGTCGCAGGTACCCTAGGCAAAGTCACAGGTACCCTAGGCACACGCACAGGTACCCTAGGCACAAGCGCATGTACCCTAAGCACTGGCGCAAGCACCCTAGGGACAGGCGCAGGTACCCTAGGCACAGGCGCAGGTACCCTAGGCACAGGCATAGAAACCCTAGGCACAGGCGTAGGTACACTAGGCACAGGCACAGGTACACTAGGCACAGGCGCATTTACCATAGGCACAGGCGCAGGTACCCTAGGCCCAAGTGCAGGTACCCTAGGCACAGTCGCAGGTACCATAGACACAGGCGCATGTAACCTGGGCACTGGTGCACGTACCCTAGGCACAGGCGCAGGTACCCTAGGCACAGGCGCAGGTAACTTGAATACAGGCGCATGTACCCTAGGCGCGGGCGTAGGTACTCTATGCATAGGCACAAGTATCATAGGCATGGGCGCACGTACCCTAGGCACAGGCGCAGGTATCCTAGGCACAGGCGCATGTACCCTAGGCACAGGCGCAAGTACCATAGGCACAGGCACAGGTATCCTAGGCATAAGCGCAGGTACTTTGGAGACATGCGCAGGTACCCTAAGCACAGGTGCATGTGCCCTAGGCATAGGCACAAGTACCCTAAGCACACGCGCAGGTACCCTAGGCACAAGCGCAGGCACCCTAAGTACAAGCGCAGGTACCATAGGCAAAGGTACAAGCGCAGGTACCCTAGACACAGGCGAATGTTCCTTAGGCACAGGTGCAAGTACCCCTCGCACAGGCGTAGGTACCTTAGGGACAAGCGCACGTACCCTAGGCACAGTCGCAGGTACACTAGGCACAGGCGCAGGTACCCTAAGCACAGGCACAGGTATCATAGGCACATACGCAGGTACCCTAGGCATTGGCGCAGGTACCATAGGCACAAGCGCAGGCACCCTAAGCACAAGCGCAGGTACCCTGGGCCCAAGCGTAGGTACCCTAGGCACAAGCGCAGGTACCCTATGCACAGGTGTAGGTACCCTAGGCACAGGCGCATGTACCATAGGCACAGGCGCAGGTATCCCAGGCACAGGCGCACGTACCCTAGGCACAGGCGCAAGTACCCTAGGCACTAGTGCAGGTACCCTAGGCCCTGTCACAGGTACCCTAGGCACAGGCGCATGTAGCCGAGGCACAGGCGCACATACCCTAGGCACAGGTATAGGTAACGTGGGCACAGGCCCAGGTATCCTAGGCAAAGGCGCAGGTACCCTAGGCACAAATGATGGTACCATAGGCACAGGCGTAGGTAACCAGGGCACAGGCGCAGGTATCCTGGACATAGGTGCAGGTACCCTAGGCACAGGCGCACGTACCCTAAGCACAAGCGCAAGTACCCTAAGCACAAGCGCAGGTACCCTGGACACAGGCGCAGGCCCAGGTATCCTAGGCACATGCAGAGGTACCCTAGGCACAGGCGCAGGTATCCCTTACACAGGGGCAGGTACCTTAGGGACAAGCACAGGTACCCTAGGCATAGGCATAGGTACCCTAGGCACAGCTGTAGGTATCCTAGGGAATGGTGCAGGTACCCTGGGTACAGCCGCAGGTATTCTAGGCACAGGCATAGGTACACTAGTCACAGGCGTAGGTACCCTAGGCACATGCGCAGGTACCCTACGTATAGGCGCATGTACCCTAGGCACAGGCGTAGGTACCCTAGGCCCAAGTGCAGGTATCCTAGGCATAGTCGCAGGTACCCTAGGCACAAGCGCATGTAACCTGGGCATAGGTGCACGTACCCTAGGCACAGGTGTAGGTACCCTAGGCACAGGCGCAGGTAACCTGGGTACAGGCGCATGTACCCTAGACACAAGTGCATGTACTCCAGGCACAGGAATAGATACCATAGGCATAGGCGTAGGTACCCTAGGCACAAACCCAGGAACCCTAGGCACAGGAGCAGGTACCCTACGCACAGGCGCAGGTACCGTAGGCACATGCATAGGTACCCTAGGCATAGGTGCAGGTACCCTAAGCACAGGCGTAGGTACCTTAGGCACAGGCGCAACTACCCTAAGCACAGGCACAGGTTCTCTAGGCACAAGCGCAGGCATCCTAAGCACAAGCGCAGGTACCCCTTGCACAGGCGTAGGTACCTTAGGGACAAGCGCCAGTACCCTAATCACAGGCGCAGGTAACCTAGGCACAGGCGCAGGTACCCTAGGGACAGGCGCAGGTACATCAGGCACAAGCGCAGGTACCCTAAGCACAGGTGTACGTATCCTAGGCACAGGCACAGGTAACCTGGGCACAGGCGCAGGTACCCTAGGCACAGGCACACGTACCCTAGGCACATGCGCAAGTACCCTAGGCACAAGCGCAGGTACCCTAGGCACAGGCGCAGGTTCCCTAGGCACAGCCGCACATACCCTAATCACAGGACCAGGTACTCTGGGCACACGCGCAGAGTAACGTGTGTACAAGCGCACGCACCCCAGGCACAGGCGTAGGTATCCTAGGGACAAGCGCAGGTACCCAAGGCACAGGTACATGTACCCCAAGCACAGGCGCATATACCCTAAGCACATACGGGGGGGGGCCTAAGCACAGGCGCAGGTACCCTAGGCACAGGCGAAGGTACCCTAGGCACAGGCGAAGGTACCCTAGGCACGGGCACAGCTCAGGTACCCTAGGCAAAGGCGTAGATTCCCTAGGCACAGGAGTAGCTACCCCAGGCACAGGCGCAGGTAACTTGGGCATGGATGGAGGTATCCTAGGCACACGCACAGGTACCCTAGGCAAGGCGCAGGTACCCTAGGCACAAGCGCAGGTACCCTAAGCACAGGCGTATATACCCTAGGCATAGGCGTAGGTACCCCAAGCACAGGCACATGTACCCTAGGCACAGGCGCATGTACCCTAAGCACAGGCGCAGGTACCCTAGGCACAGGCGCAGATACCCTAGGCATGGGCACATGTACCCTAGGCACAAGCGCAGGTACCTTTGACACGGGCGCAGGTACCCTAGGCACGGGCGTAGGTACCCTAGGCACAAGCGCAGGTACCCTACGCATAGGCGTAACTACCCTAGGCACACGCGCAGCTACCCGAAGCACAGGCGCAAGTACCTAAGGCTCAGGAGCAAGAACCATAGGGCCACGCGCAGGAACCCTAAGCACAGGCACATGTACCCTAGGCACAGGCGCAGGTACCCTAGGCACAAGCGCACATACCCAAGGCAAAGGGGCACGTACCATAGGTACAGGCGCAAATACGCTAGGCAAAGGCGCAAGTACACTAGGCACAGGTGCAAGTACCCTAGGCACAAGCGCAGGTACCCTAGGCATAGGCGCAGGAACAATAAGCACAGGCGCAGGTACCCTAGGCACAGGCGCAGGTACCGTAGGCACAGGCGCAGGTACCGTAGGCATAGGCGCAGGTACCCTAGCAACAAGCGTAGGTGTTTTAGGCACAGGCGCAAGTACCCTAGGGACAGGCGCATGTACCCTAGTTACAGGCGCAGGTAACCTAGGCTCAAGGGTAGGTATCCTAGGCACAGGCGCAGGTAACTTGTGCGTAGGCGTATGTACCATAGACACGTGCGCATGTACCCTAGGCACAGGCGCAGGTACCCTAGGCATAGGCGCAAGTACCCCAGGCACAGGCGCAGGTACCATAGGCACAGGCGCAGGTATCTAGGCATAGGTGCAAGTACCATAGGCATAGGCACAGGTACCCTAGGCACAGGCGCAGGTACCCTAGGCAAATGTGCAGGTACCCTAGGCCTGATGGCAGGTACCCTAGGCACATGCGCATGTAACCTGGGCACGGGCGCACGTACCCTAGGCACAGGGGCAGGTAACGTGGGCACAGGCGCACGTACCATACGCACAGGCGCAGGTACTCTAGGCATAGGCGTAGGTACCCTAGGCATAGGCGCATGTACCCTAGGCACACGCGCATGTATCCTAGGCACAGGTGCAGGTACCCTAGGCACAAGCGCAGGTACTTAGGCACAGGCGTAGGTTCCCTAGGCACAGGCGCAGGTACCCTAGGGACAGGCGCAGGTACGCTAAGCACAGGCGAAGGTACCCTAGGCCCAGGCGCAACTACCCTAAGCACCGACACAGGTACCCTAGGCACAAGTGCAGGCACCCTAAGCACAAGCGTAGGTACCCTGGGCACAGGCGCAGGCGCAGGTACCCTAGGCACAGGCGGAGGTACCCTAGGCACAGGCGAAGGTACCCCTTGCATAGGTGCAGGTTACTTAGGGACAAGCACAGGTATCCTAGGCATAGAAGTAGGTACCTTAGGCACAGCTGTAGGTACCCTAGGGAATGGCCTAGGTACCCTTGGTACAGGCGGAGGTACACTAGGCAAAGGCGTAGGTACCCTAGGCACAGGCGTAGGTACCCTAGGCACAGGCGCATGTACCATAGGCACAGGCGCAGGTACCCTAGGCCCAAGTGCATGTACCCTAGGCACAGTCGCAGGTACCCTAGGCACAAGCGAATGTAACCTGGGCACCGGTGTACGTACCCTAGGCACAGGCGTACGTACCCTAGGCACAGGTGTAGGTAGCTTGGGTACAGGCACATGTACCCTAGACACAAGCGCAGGTACTCTAGGCACAGGCGCAGGTACCCTAGGCATAGGCGCACGTACCCTAGGCACAGGCGCAGGTACCCTAAGCACATGTGCAGGTACCCAATGCAGAGGCGCAGGTACCCTAGGCACATGCGTAGGTACCCTAGGCACAGGAACAGGTACCCTAGCAACAGGCGCAGGTACCCTAAGCATAGGCGCAGGTACCCTAGGCACAGGCGTACGTACCCTAAGCACAGGCGAAGCTACCCTAGGCACAAGACGGGCAACCTAAGCACACACGCATGCATCTAGGCATAGGCGCAAGTGCAGGTACCCTAGGCACAGCAGCAGGTACCGTAGGCACAGGCGCAGGTGCCCCTTGCATAGGCGTAGGTACCTTGGGGACAAGCACAGGTACCCTAGGAACAAGCGTTGGTACCCTAGGCACAGGCGCAGGTACCCTAGGCATAGGCGCAGGTGCCTAAGGCACAACCGCAGGTACTCCAAGCACAGGTGCAGGTATCCTAAGCACAGGCACAGGTAACCTGGGCATAGGCGCATGTACCTTAAGCACAGGCACAGGTACCCTAGGCACATGCGCAAGTACCCTAGGCACAAGCGCACGTACCATAGGCACAGGCGTAGGTACCCTAGGCACAGGCGGACATACCATAAGCACAGGCCCAGGTACCGTGGGCACAGGCGCAGAATAACCTGTGCACAGGTGCACGCATCCCACGCAGAGGCACAGGAATCCTAGGGACACGCGCAGGTACCCTAGGCACAAGTGCAAGTACCCTAAGCACAAGCGCAGATTCCCTAAGCACAGGCGCAGGCACTCTAAGCACAGGCACATGTACCCTAGGTACAGGCGCAAGTACCCTAGGCACATGCACAGGTACCCCAGGCATAGGTTCAGGTACCCCAGGCACAAGCACAGGTATCTTAGGCACAGGCGCACGTACCCTAGGCACAGGCGCTGGTACCCTAGGTACAAGTGTAGGTACCTTAGGCACAGGCGCAGGTACCCTAGGCACAGACACAAGTACCCTAGGCACAGGAGTAGGTACCCTAGGCACAGGCGCAGGTACCATAGGACAGGCAAAGGTACCCTAAGCACAGGTGCAGGTACCCTAGGCACATGCGCAGGCATCCTATGCACAGTCGTAGGCATCCCAGGCACAAGCGCAAGTACCCTAGGGACAGGCGCAGGTACCCTAGGCACAATCGCAGGTACCCTAAGCAGGGACGCAAGTACCCTAGGCACAGGTGCATGTACCCTAAGCATAAGCGCAGGTACCCTAAGCACAAGCGCAGGTACCTTAGGCACAGGCGCAAGTACCCTAGGCATAGGTGCAGGTAACTTACGCACAGGCGCAGATAAGATAGGCATAGGCACAGGTATCCTAGGCACAGGCGCAGGTACCATAGGCACAAGAGTAGGTACCCCATGCACAGGCGGAGGTAACTTGGGCACGAGCGGAGGTACCATAGGCACAAGCACAGGTACCCTAGGCAAGGCGCAGGTATCCTAGGCACAGGCGCAGGTACCCTAGGCATAGATGTAGGTACCCTAGGCACACGCGCAGGTACCCCAGGCACAGGCGCAAGTACCCTTCGAACAGGCGCAGGTACCCGAACCACAGGCGCAAGTACCCTAGGCACAGGCGCAGGTACCCTATGCATGGGCACAGGTACCGTAGGCACAAGCACCGGTACCCTAGACACGGGCGTAGGTACCCTAGGTACGGGCGCTAGTACCCGAGGCACAAACGCAAGTACCCTAGGCATAGGCGCAGGTACCCTAGGCACAGGTGCAGGTACCCCAAGCACAGGCATAGGTACCTTAGGCACAAGCGCAAGTACCTTAGGGACAGGCGCAGGTACCCTGAGCACAGGCGCAGGTACCCTAGGCACAGGTGCAGGTAACCTAGGCACAGGCGCAAGTACCCTAAGCAAAGGCGCACGTACCCTAGGCAGAGTTGCAGGTACCCTAGGGACAGGCACACAATCCAACGAACAGGCGCAGTTATCCTAGGAACAGGGGCGGGTACACTAGGCACAGGCACAGGTACCCTAGGGACAGGCGCAAGTACCCTAGGCACACGCGTAGGTAATTTGGGCACAGGCGCAGGTATCCTAGGCACAAGCGCAGGTACCCTAGGGATAGGCGCAGGTAACCTTTGCACAGGCAAAGGTAACCTGGGCGCAGGTATCCTAAGCACAGGTTGCTGGTTATTGTCACAAACACACGCAAGTGCCCTCTTGTCTCCATTCATGCACACACCTCACCACTGCAGGTGATTGAACTGGCTTAAAGCTCAGTGGTGCAAGACTGTGGTGCACCATGAAGTGCAAAGTGGAGATGCCTCCGTCAAGCATCACTTTGTACGCGAGCGCATTGCTGCTGGGGAACTTCAGGTTGTGTGGGTCGATACTCGTCAACAGCGTGCAGACTTTCTCACTGAAGCGCTCAGTAGTGGAATGTTCAAGGCGACCGTGCAGCTGTTGATTGCTGCGCTCTTGTGATGTTGCCAGTTGATGAAATTCCTGTGATATTCACCTCACTTTATGTTTCGTGTGTATGAGGCCTGTTCGTCTGTGAGTCATGGAGGAGTGTTGGTTATTGTCACAAACACACGCAAGTGCCATCTTGTCTCCATTCATGCACACACCTCACCAATGCAGGTGATTGAACTGGATTAAGGCTCACTGGTGTAAGACTGTGGTGCAGCATGAAGTGCACAGTGGAGATGCCTCCATCAAGCTGCCGAGTGGTGGCCTTAGCACCAGCCTTGTCACATGCCTTACTTTAGTGATATCCTCACATGCTAAAAAGGGGATACAACTTGTTGGATTACATGCTTGTTAGTTGATTGAATACTTGCATGTTTGTATAGTGGTGAACCGGGTTGCTGATCTCACGAGACCACACATCCGGCTTGTGCCGGCGTGTGAGAAACCGCCTGCAGCTCGTTTGCTCCAGGGTCAGGATTGATCCTCGGGTGGCGGCCGGGCCCCACGACGAGTGTCTTGCGTGGGTGGCCCGGTCAACTGGTTCTCACCACCTCGCTCACACTTACTCTCACAAAGCTGTGTCTTGTTTCCTTCACTTTTCTAAGTCGTGAACGTTCCCCAATCCATGGCGTTCTCCACTACTTGTCTCCTACTTACTTGCTAGCATGATGGCTGTGCCTACCTACACAGGCGCAGGTACTATAGGCACTGGCGCAGGTACCCTACGCGCAGGCGCAGGTACCCTAGGCATAGGCGCAGGTACCCTAGCCACAGGCACAAGTAACCTAAACACAGGCGTAGGAATCCTAGGCACAGGCGCAGGTACCCCAGGCACAGGCGCAGGTATTTTTTACACATGCACAGGTACCATAGGCATAGGAGAAGGTACCCTAGGCACAGGTGCAGGTACCCTAGGCACAGACGTAGGTGCCCTAGGCACAAGCGTAGGTACCCTAGGCACATGCACAGGTACACTAGGCACAGGCGCAGGTACCGTAGGCACAGGCGCAGGTACCCTAACTTGAGGCGCAAGTACCCTAGGCACAGGCGCAGATACCATAAGCACAGACGCAGGTATCCTACGCACAGGCGCATGTACCCTATGCATGGTTGCAGGCACCCTAGGCACAAGAAAAGGTACCCTAGGGACAGGCGCACGTACCCTAGGCACCGGCGTATGTACCTTAAGCACGGACGCAGGTACCCTAGGCACAGGCGCAAGTACCCTAAGCACAAGCGGAGGTACCCTAAGCACAGGCGCATGTACCCTAGAGACAAGCGCATGTGCCCTAGGCAAAGGTGCAGGTACCTTACGCACAGGCGCACATACCCTAGGCGCAGGCGCATGTACCCTAGGCACAGGCGCATGTACCCTAGGCACAGAAGCAAGTACCCCAGGCACAAGCGTAGGTATCTTGGGCATGGGCGTAGGTACCTTAGGCACACGCACAGGTACCCTGAGCACAGACGCAGGTACCCTAGGTATAGGCGCAGGTACCCTAGGCACAGGCGTAGGTACCCTATGCACAGGCGCATGGACCATAGGCACAGGCGCACGTACCCTAGGCACAGGCGCATATACCCTAAGCACATGCGCAGGTACCATAGGCACAGGCGCAAGTACCCTAGGCATGGGCACAGGTACCCTAGGCACAAGCGCAAGTACCGTGGACACGGGCGCAGGTACCGTAGGCACAGGCACAGGTACCCTAGGCACAGGCGCAGGTACCCTAGGCACAGGCACAGGTACCGTAGGCACAGGCGCAGGTACCCCAAGCAGAGGCGCAGGTACTCATGCATAGGCGCAAGTACCCTAGGGAGAGGCGCAGGTACCCTAAGCACAGGCGCAAGTACCCTAGGCACAGGCGCAGGTACCCTAGGCAGAACCGCAGGTACCGTAAGCAAAGGCGCACATACCCTAGGCACAGGTGCAGGTACCCTAGGCACAGGCGCAGAACCATAGGGACAGGCGCAGTTACCCTAAGAATAGGGGCAGGTACCCTAGGCACAGGCACAGGTATCCTAGGGACAGGCGCTAGTACCCTAGGCATAGGCGTAGGTAACCTGGGCATATGCGCAAGTATCGTAGGCACAGGCGCACATACCCTACGGACAGGCACAGGCACCCTAGGCACAAGAGAAGGTAACTTTGACACGAGCGCACGTATCCTAGGCACAGGCACAGGTACTCTAGGCACAGGCGCGATAACTTGGGCATAGGCGCAGGTACCTTAGGCACAAGCACAGGTACCCTAGACACATGTGCAGGTACCCTATGCAGAAGCGCAGGTGCCCTAGGCACAGGCGCAGGTACTCTAGGCACACGCACAGGTACCGTAGGCACAGGCGCAGGTACCCTAAACACAAGCGCAGGTACCCTAGGCACAGGCGCAGGTAGCCTAAGCACAGGCGCAGGAACCCCAAGCACAGGCGCAAGTATCCTATGCACAGTCACAAGCACCCCAGGCACAAGCGCAGGAACCCTAGGGAAAGGCGTAGGTACCCTAGGCACAGGCGCAGGTACCCTAAGCACGGACGCAGGTACCCTAGGCACAGGCGCATGTACCCTAAGCACAAGCTCAAGTACCTTAAGCACACGCGCAGGTACCCTAGGCATAGGCGCACATACCATACACAAAGGCGCACGTACCTTAGGCACAGGAGCAGGTACCCTAGGCACATGCATTATTACCTTAAGCGAAAGCGCAGGTACCCTAGGCAAAGGCGCAGGTACCCTAGGCATGGGCACATGTACCCTAGGCACAAGCACAGGTACCCTAGACACGGGCGCAGGTACCCTAGGCACAGGCACAGGTACCCTAGGCATAGGTGCAGGTACCCTAGGTAGAGGCGCAGGTACTCTAGGCACAGGCGCAGGTACCCCAAGCACAGGCGCAGGTACCTAAGGCACAGGCACTAGTACCATAGGGACAGGCGGAGGTACCCAAAGCACAGGCGCAGGTACCATAGGCACAGGCGCAGGTACCCTAAGCAATGGCGCACGTACCCTATGCATTGGTGCAGGTAACCTGGGCACAAGCGCAGAACCCTAGGGACAGGCACAGTTACCATAGGAACAGGGTCAGGTACCCTAGGCAAAGGCACAGGTACCCTAGGGACAGGCGCTAGTACCCTAGACACAGGCGCAAGAAACCTGGACATATGCGCAGGTATCATAGGCACAGGCGCACGTACCCTAGCGACAGGCGCAGGTACCCTAGGCACAGGCGAAGGTAACCTGGGCACGGGCGCAAGAATCCTAGGCACAAGCGCAAGCACCCTAGGCACAGGTGCGGGTAACCTGGGCACAAGTGCAGGTACTCTAGGCACAGACGCACATACCCTAGGCACAGGCACAGGTACTCTACGGACGGGCGTAGGTACCCATAGCATAGGTGCAGGTACCCTATGCACAGGCGTAGGTACCCTAGACACAGGCGCAGGTATTCTAGGCACATGCGCAGTTACCACACAAGCACAAGTACCCTAAGTACAGGCGCAGGTACCCTAAGCACGGGCGCAGGTACCCTAGGCAGAGGTGCAAGTACCCTATGCATCGTCGCATGCATCCCAGGCACAGGCGCAGGTACCCTAGGGACAGGCGCAGGTACCCGAGGCACAGGCGTAGGTACCCTAGGCACATGCGCAAGTACCCTAGGCACAAGCGTAGGTGCCGTAGGCACAGGCGCATGTACCATAATCACATGCCCGGGTACCCTACGCACAGGCGCGGGTACCCTAAGCACAAGCGCAAGTATCCTCGGCACAGGCGCAGGTACCATATGCACAATCGTAGGTACCCCAAGCAAAAGCAAAGGTACCGCGGGGACAGGCGCTGGTACCCTAGGCACAGGCGCAGGTACCCTAAGCACAGACGTAGGTACCATAGGCATAGGCGTAGGTACTCTAAGCACAAGCGCAGGTACCCTAAGCATAGGCATAGGTATCCTAGGCATAGACGCACGTACCCTAGGCACATGCGCAATTACCTTACACTCAGGCGTAGATATCATAGGCACAGGCGCTGGTACCCTAGGCACACGCCCAGGTACCCTAGGCACAGGAACAGGTACACCAGGCATAGGCGCAGGTGATTTGGGCATAGGCGGAGGTTCCCTAGGCACAAGCACACGTACCGTAGGCACATGCGCAGGTATCCTAGGCACAGGCACAATTACCCTAGGCACAGGCGTAGGTACCCTAGGCACAGGTACAGGTATCATACGCACAAGCGCAGGTACCCTAACCACATGGGCAGCTACCCTTGGCACAGGCGCAGGTACCGTAGGCACAGGCGCAGGTACCATAGGCACAAGCGTAGGTACCCTAGACACGGGCGCAAGTACCCTAGGCACAGGCGCAGGTATCCTAGGCACATGCGCACGTACCCTAGGCACATGCACAGGTATCCTAGGCACAGGCATAGGTACCCCAAGCACAGGCGCTGGTACCTTAGGCACAGGGGCACGTACCCTAGTAACAGGCGCAGGTACCCTAAGCACATGCGCAAGTACCCTAGGCACAGGCAAAGGTACCATAAGCAAAGGCGCATGTACCATAGGCCCATGTTCAGGTACCCTAGGCACAGGTGCATTTACCATAGGAACAGGGACAGGTACCCTAGGCACAGGGGCAGGTACCGTAGGGACAGGCGGAGGTACCCTAAGCAGATGCGCAGGTAACCTGGGCACGGATGCAGGTATCATGTGCAAAAGCGCAGGTACCATAGGCACAGGCGCATGTACCCTAGGCACGGGCGCGTGTACCCTAGGTAGAGGCGCAGGTGCCCTAGGCACAGGCGTAAAACCCTAGGCACAGGCGGAGGTACCATATGCATAGGCGCAGGTACCCTAAGCGCAAGCGCAAGTACCCTAGGCACAGGCGCTGGTACCCTAAGCACACAGGCAGGTACCCTAGGCACAGGCACAGGTACCCTAGTCACAGGCGCAGGTACCCTAGGCACAGGCGCAGGTACCCTAGGGACAGGAGCAGGTACCCTAGGCATAGGCGCATGTAACCAGGGCAAAGGCGCATGTATCCTAGGTACAGGCACACGTTACCTAGGCATAGGCGCAGGTAACATGGGTACAGGCACAGGTACCTTAGGCACAGGCGCAGGTACCCTTGGCACAAGCGCAGGTACCCTAGGCACAACACACGTATCCTAGGCACAAGCGCAGGTACCCTAAGCACAGGCGCAGGTACCCTAATCATAGGCGCAGGTACCCAAGGCACACGCGCAGGTACCTTAGGGACAGGCGCAGGTACCCTAGGCACAGGCGCAGGTACCCTAGGCACAAGCCCAGGTCCCCTAGGCACAGGCACATGAACCTAAGCAAAGGCATAGGTACCCTAGGCACAGGCGCAGGTACCCTAAGCATAGACGCAGGTACCCTAGGCATAGGCATAGGTACCCTTTGCACAGTCGCAGGCACACCACGCACAGGCGCAGGTACCTTAGGGACAGGCGTAGGTATCCTAGGCACGGGCGTACGTACCATAGGCACAGGCGTAGGTACCCTAGGCACAGGCGCAGGTACCCTAGGCACAGGCGCAGGTACCCTAGGCACAGGCGCA
>SZWC01000173.1:287422-340542 GCA_023375785.1 Penium margaritaceum | reverse complement strand
CCCTAGGCACAGGCGCAGGTACCCTAGGGACAGGCGCAGGTACCCTAGGCACAGGCGCACGTATCCTAGGCACAGGCGCAGGTACCCTAAGCATAGGCGCACGTACCCTAATCAAAGGCGCAGGTACCCCAAACACAGGCGCACGTAGCTTAGGGACAGGCGCAGGTACCCTAGGCATAGGCGCAGGTACCTTGGGCACAGGCGCACGTACCCTAGGCACAGGCACAGGAACCCCAAGCAAAGGCGTAGGTACCCTAGGCACAGGCGCACGTACCCTAAGCATAGACGCAGGTACCCTAGGCATAGGCGCAGGTACCCTATGCACAGTCGCAGGCACACCAAGCACAGACGCACGTACCTTAAGGACAGGCGCAGGTACCCTAGGCATAGGTGCAGGTACCCTGGGCATAGGCGCAGGTACCCTAGGCATAGGCGAAGATACCCTATGCACAGGCGCAGGCACCCTTGGCACAGGCGCAGGTACCCTAGGCACAAGCGCAGGTACCCTACACACAGGCGCATGTACCCTAGGCATAGGCGCAGGTATCCTAGGCACAGGCGCACGTACCCTAAGCACAGGCGTAGGTACCCTAAGCATATGCGCAGGTACCGTGGGCAGAGGCGCAGGTACCCTAGACACAGGCGCAGGTGCCCTAGGCACATGCGTAGGTACCATAGGCACAGGCGCAGGTACCCTAGGCACAGGCGCAGGTACCCCAGGCACAGGCACACGTACCCTAGGGACAGGCGCAAGTACCCTATGCACAGGCACAGGTACCGTAGGCACAAGCGCATGTACCCTAGGCACAGGCGCAGGTACCCTAAGCACAAGCGGAGGTAACCTAGGCACAGGCGCAGGTACCCTAAGCACAGGCGCAGGTACCCTAGGCACAGGCGCGGGTACCCTATGCTTAGTCGTAGGCACCCGAGGCACAAGCGCATGTACCCTAGGGACAGGCGCAGGCACCCGAGGCACAGGCGCAGGTACCTTAGGGATTGGCGCAGGTACCCCAGGCACAAGCGTAGGTACCCTATGCACAAGCTCAGGTATCCTAGGCACTGGTGCAGGTACCTAGGCACAAGCGCAGGTACCCTAGGCACAGACGCAGGTACCCTAGGCTCAGGCGCAGGCTATGAGTAAAAAAATGGCACAACATTGTTTTTGCCCTTTTCAACAAAGCATTGTTTACGCCGTGTCTGAATGAAAGCTACGCCAGTTTTTTCTTCATACTAAAAAGTTTAGCTGCCCCCCCCCCCTCGCCAGGGGCCGGTGCCCCAAGCGTATGGGTCACTTGCAGGGCACAACCTCCTATCCACGTCACAATGTGACCATATCATATCATGTCACCATGTCAGATGTACCTAACCATTCCATCACATGACATTTGCACCACTTTATCACCAATACACATGGGAAAAAAACTGGGAAAATTTTGTCCCCCCCCCTGCCAAACGTGTCTTTTGAACTATAGCTAAACCTTTTAAAAGGTGGTACAAAAAAGCGTTAAGTATACCGTAAGCGTTTTATAGCTTTTTAAACGCCCGCTTCAATGAATACTGCGCTGTTTTTTAACCATTGGGGCGCAGGTACCATAGACACGGGCGCAGGTACCCTAGGCACAGGCGCAGGTACCCTAGGCGCAAGCGTAGGTACCCTAGGCATGGGCAGAGGTACCCAAGGTACAGGCGCAGGTACCATAGGCATAGGCGCAAGTACCCTAGGTGCAAGCCTAGGTACCTTAGGCACAGGCGCAGGTACCCTAGGCACAGGCGCAGGTACCATAGGCACAGGCGTAGGAACCTTAGGCGCAGGTGCATGTACCCTAGGCACAGGTGCAAGTACCCGAGGCACAAGGGCAGGAACCCTAGGCAGAGGCACAGGTACCCTAGTCACAGGCGCAGGTACCCTAGGTACACGCGCAGGTACCATAGGGACAGGCGCAGGTACCCTAGGCACAGGCGCAGGTAACCTAGGCACAGGCGCACGTATCCTAGGAACAGGGGCAGGTTCCCTAGGCACACGCGCAGGTAAACCGGGTAGAGGCGCAGGTACCCAAGACACAGGCGCAGGTACCCTAGGCACAGGCGCAGGTACCATAGGTACAGGCGCAAGTAGCCTAGGCACAGGCGCATGTACCCTAGGCACACGCGTAGGTTCCCTAAGCACAGGCGCAGGTACCCCAAGCACAGGCGCAGGTACCCTAGGGACAGGCACAAGTACCCTAGGCAGTGGCGAAGATACCCTAGGCACAAGCGCAGGTACCCCAGGCACAGGCGCAGGTACCCTAAGCAAAGGCGCAGGTACCCTAGGCAAGGGTGCAGGTACCCTAAGCACAGATGCAGGTATCCTAGGCACAAGCGCATGTACCCTATGCACGGTCGCAGGCACACCAGGCACACGCGTATGTACCCTAGGGACAGGTGCAGGTACCCTAAGCACAGGCAAAGGTACCATAGGCACAGGCGCAGGTACCCTAGGCACAGGCGCAGGTACCCTAGGCACAGGCGCACGTACCCTATGCACACGCGCAGGCACCCTAGGCATAGGCGCAGGTACCCTAGGCACACGTACCATAGGCGCACGTACCCTAGGAACAACCGCACGTACCCTAGGCACAAGCGCAGGTACCCTAGGCACAAGCACAGGTGTCCTAAGTACAAGCGCAGGTACCATAGGCATAGACGCAGGTACCGTACGCGCAGGCGCAGGTACCCTAGGCATTGGCGCAAGTACCTTAGGCACAGGTGCAGGTACCCTACGCACTGGCGCAGGTACCTTAGGGACAGGCACAAGTACCCTAGGCACAGGCACATATACCCTAGGCACAGGCGGAGGTACCCTGGGCACAGGCGCAAGAACCCAAATCACACGCGCAGGTACCATAGGCAGAGGCGCATGTATTGCAGGCACAGGCGCAGGCACCGTAGCAACAGGCGCTGGTACCCTAGGGACAGGCGCAAGTACCCTAAGGACAGGCGCAGGTACTCTAGGCACAGGCGCAAGTACCCTGGGCATAGGCGCAGGTAACCTGGGCACAAGCGCAGGTACCCTAGGCACAGGCCCAGGTACCATAGGCATAGGCATAGGTACCCTAGGCACAGGCGCAGGTAACCTGGACACAGGCGTGGGTACCCTAGACACATGCGCATCTACCTTAGGCACAGGCACAGGTATCCTAGGCACACGCGCAGGCACTCTACAGACAGGCGCGGGTACCTTAAGCACAAGCGCAGGTACCCTAGGCACATGCGCAAGTGCCTTAAGGACACGCGCAGGTACCCTAGGCACAAGGGCAGGCACCCTGAGCTCAAGCGCAGGTACCCTAGGCATAGGCACATGCGTAGGTACCCTAGGCAGAGGCTTATGTACCCTAGGCACATGTGCAGGTACCCCTTGCACATGCGCAGCTACCTTAGGGACAAGCGCAGGTACCCTAGGCACAGCGCAGGTATCCTAGGCACAAGCGCAGGTACCATAGGCACAGGCTGGGTACCCTAGGCACAGGCGCAGGTACTCTAAGCACAGGCGCAGGTACCCTAGGCATAAGCGCAGGTAGCCTGGGCATAGGCGGAGGTACCCTAGGCACAGGCCCATGTACCCTGGGTATAGGCGCAGGTACTCAAGGCACAAGTGCAGGTATCCTAGGCACAAGCGCAGGTAGCCTAGGCAGAGGAGCACGTATCCTAAGTACAGGCGAAGATATCCTGGGCACAGGTGCAGGTAACCTTTGCACAGGCGCACGCATCCCAGGTACAGGCGCAAGTATTCTAGGGATAGGCACAGGTACCCTAGGCACAGGCGCAGGTACCCTAAGCACAAGCGCAGATACCCTAGGCACACCTGTAGGTACCCTAAGTACAGGCGCAGGTACCCTAGGCAAAGAAGCAGGTACCCTAGACACAGGCGAAGGTACCCTAGGCACAAGCGCAGGCGTCCTACACACAAGCGCAGGTACCGTAGGCACACGACAGGTACCATAGGCACAGGCGCCGGTACCGTAGGCACAGGCGCAGGTACCCTAAGCATAGGCGCATGTACCCTAGGCACAGGCGCAGGTACCAAAAGCACAAGCGCTAGTACCCTAGGCATAAGCGCAGGTACCCTATGCACAGTCACAGGCACTCTAGGAACAAGCCCGGGTACCCTAGGAACAGGCGCACGTACATTAGGCACTGAAGCAGGTACCCAAAGTACAGACACAGGTACCCTAGGCGCAGTCGTAGGTACCCTAAGCACAAGTAGAGGTACCCTAAGCACAAGCGCAGGTACCCTCAGCACAGGCGCTAGTACCCTAGGCACAAGCGCACATATCCTAGGTAGAAGCGCAGGTACCTTATGCATAGGCCCTGATACCCTAGGCACAAGCGCAGGTACCATAGGCACAGGCGCAGGTACCCTAGGCACAGGAGCAAGTACCCTAACCACAGGCGCAGGTAACTTGGGCTCGAACATAGGTACCCTAGGCACATGCACATGTACCATAGGCATAGGCGCAGGTACCCTAGGCACAGGCGTACGTACCCTAGGCAAGGGCGTAGGTACCCTAGGCACGGGGGCATGTCCCCTATGCACAAGCGGACATACCCTAGGCACAGGCACATGTACCCTTAGCATGGGCGCATGTACCATAGGCACAGGGACATGTACCATAGGCCCAGCCGCAGGTATCCTAGGCACAAGCGAAGGTACCGTAGACACAGGCGCAGGTACCCTAGGCACTAGAGCAGGTACCCAAGGCACAGGCGCAGGTACCATAGGCACAGGCACAGGTACCCTCGGCACAGGCGCAGGTACCCTAAGCACAAGCGCAGGTACCTTAGGCACAGGCGCATGTACCCTAGGGACAGGCGCAGGTACCCCAAGCACAAATGCAGGTGCCCTATGCACAGGCGCAGGTACCCTAGGCATACGCACCGGTACCCGAAGCAAAGGCGCACGTACCCTAGGCACAGGAGTAGGTACCCTAGGCACGGGCGCAGGTACCCTGGGGACAGGCAAAGTTACCATATGCATAGGTGCAGTTACCCTTTGGGACCGGCGCAGGTACCTTAGGCACAGGCGCAGGTAGCTTGGGCACAGGCGCAGGTACCCTAGGCACGGGCGCACGTACCCTAGGGATAGGTGCAGGTAACCAAGGCACAGGCGCATGTAATATGGACACGAGCGCATGTATCATAGACACAGGCGTAGGTATCCTAGGCACAGGCGTAGGTAACTTGGGCATAGGAGCAAGTACCCTAGGCATAGGCGTAGGTACTCTAAGCACAAGCGCAGGTACCCCTGTCACAAGTGCGGGTACCCTGGGTACAGGCGCAGGTACCCTAGGCATAGGCGCAGGTACCATACGCACAAGCGCAGGTACCATAGGCACAGAAGGATGTACTTAGGCGCAGGCGCATGTACCCTAGGTATAGGCGAAGGTACCCTAGGCACAGGTGCAGGTACCCTAGGCACAGGCGCAGGTACCATAGGCATAGGCGCAGGTATCCTAGGCGCAGGCACAGGTATCCTAGGCACAGGCGGAGGTACTCTAGGCACAGGAGCACGTTCCATAGGCACAGGCACAGGTACCCTAGTCACAGGCACAGGTACCCTAGGCATAGGCGCAAGTATCCTATGGACAGGCGCAGGTACCCTAAGCATAGGCGCAGGAAACCTGGACACAGGCGTAGGTATCATAGGCACAAGCGCAGATACCCGAGGCACATGCGAAGGTACCCTAGGGACAGGCGCAGGTATAGGCGAAGGTACAATGGGCACATGCGCATGTACCCTAGGCACAGGTGCAGGTACCCTAAGCAAAGGCGCAGGTATCCTAGGCACCGGCGCAGGTATCCTAGGCACAGACGCAAGTACCCTGGGCACAGGCGCAGGTGCCCTATGCACGATCGCAGGAACACCAGGCACAGGCGCAGGTACCACAGGGACAGGCGCAGGTACCCTAGGCACAGGCGTAGGTACCATAGGCGCAGGACTAGGTACCCTAAGCACAGGCGCATGTATCCCAGGCACTGGTGGAGGTACCCTGGGCACAGGCGCAGGTACCCTCGGCACAGGCACAGGTGTCCTGAGCATATGCGTTAGTTTCATAGGCACAAGCGCAGGTACCCTAGGCACAGGCGCATGTACCCTAGGCACAGGTGGAGGTATCCTAGGCACAGGCGCAGGTACCTTAGGCACAGGCGCAGTTATCTCAGGCACAGGCGCAGTTAACCTGGGCACATGCGCAGGTTCCCGAGGCATAGGCGCAGGTACCATAGGCACATGCGTTGGTACCTTAGGGACAGGCGGAGGTACCCTAGACACAGGCACAGGTATCCTAGGCACAAGCGCAGGTACCATAGGCATAGGCGCAGGTACCATAGGAACACGCGCAGGTACCATAGGCAGAGACGCACGCACATACCCTAGGCACAGGCACATGTACCCTAGGCACAAGCGCAAGCACCCTAAGCACATGCGCAGGCACCCTACGCACATGCACAGGCACCCCAGGCATAGGCACACGTACCCTAGGGACAGGCGCGAGTACCCCAGGCACAGGCGCAGGTACCCTAAGCACCGGGGCATGTACCTTAGGCATAGGCGCAAGTACTGTAGGCACAGGTGCAGGTACCCTAGGCATAGGCGCACATACCCCAGGCACAAGCACAGGTACCCTAACCACAGATGCAGGTAGCGTAAGAACAGGCGCAAGTATCCTAGGCACACGCGCAGGCCTGGGTACATGCGCATGTACCCTAGGCACAGGCGTAGGCACTCTAGGGACATGCGTAGGTACCCTAGGGACAAACGCAAGTACCCTAAGCACAGGCGCAGGTATCCTAGGCACAGGCACAAGTACCCTAAGCACAGGCACAGGTACCTTAGGCACAAGCGCAAGTACCCTAAGTACAAGCGCAGGTAATAAAGGCACAGGCATACGCGCAGGTACCCTAGGCACAGGCGCAGGTACCCTAGCCACAGGCACAGGTACTCCTTGTACAGGCACAAGTACCTTAGGGACAAGCGCAGGTACCCTAGGCAGTGGCGCAGGTAAGCCGGGCACAGGCGCAAGTACCCTAGGCAAAGGCGCATGTACCCTAGGCACAGGCATAGGAACCCAAAGCACAAGCGCAGGTACGTTGGGAAAAGGCGTAGGTACCCTATGCACAGGCACACGTACCCTAAGCATAGGCGCAGGTACCCTGGGCACAGGCGCAGGTAACCTGTGCACAGGCGCACGCATCACAGGCACAGGCGCAGGATTCCTATGGACAGGTGCAGGTACCATAGGCACAGGTGCAGGTACCGTAAGCACAGGCGCGGGCACCCTAGGCACAGGCGCAAGTACCCTAAGCACAAGCGCAAGTACCCTAGGTGAAGGCGAAGGTACCCTAGGCATAGGCGAAGGTACCCTAGGCACAGGCTTAAGTGTCGTAGGCACAGACGCAGGTACCCTAGGCACAAGCGCAGGTACCCTAGGCACACGCGCAGGTACCGTGTGCACAGGCGCAGGTACCGTAAGCTCATGCGCAGCTACCCTAGGCATAGGCGTAGGTACCCTAAGCACAGGCGCAGGTACCATAAGCACAGGCGCATGTACCTTATGTTCAGTCGGAGGCACCCCAGGCACAGGAGCGAGTACCCTAGGACAAGCGTAGGTATCCTAGGCACAGGCGGAGGTACCCGAAGCACTAACGCAGGTACCCTAGGCACAGTCGCTGGTACCCTAAGCACATGCGCATGTACCATAAGCACAGGCGCTGGTACCCTAGGCACAGGCGTAGCTACACTAGGTACAGGCGCAGGTACCTTACGCACAGGCGTAGATACCCTAGGCACAGGCGCATGTAATCCACGCACAGGACAGGAAACTTGGGCATGGGCGCAGGTACCCTAGGCACAGGCACAGGTTCCCTAGGCATAGGCGCAAATACCCTAGGCATATGCGCAGGTACCCTACGCACAGGCGTCGGCACCCTAGGCACACGCGCATGTACCCTAGGCACAGGCACACGTACCCTAGGGACAGGCGAAGGTACCCTAAGCACAGGCGCAGGTACCCTAGGCACAGGCGTAGGTACCCTTGGCATGGGCGCACGTACCCTAGGCACAGGCGCACGTACCCTAGACACGGGCGCAGGTACCCTAGGTATAGGCGCATGTACCCTAGGCACAAGCGCAAAAACCGTAGGCACATGCGCAGGTATTCTAGGCACCGGCTTAGGTACCAGAAGCAAAGGCACACCTACCCTGGGCCCAGGCGTATGTACCCTAGGCACGGGCGCATGTACTTTAGGGACAGGCGCAGTTACCCTAGGCACAGGGGCAGGTACCCTAGGCACAGGTGCAGCTACCCTTTGGGAAAGGCGCAGGTACCCTAGGCACAGGCGCATGTAGCCTGGGCACAAGCGCAGGTACCCTAGGCACAAGCGTCGGTACCCTAGGGACAGGCGCAGGTACCCTAGGCATAGGCGCATGTAACGTGGGCACGGGCGTAAGCATCCTAGGCACAGGCGTAGGTACCCTAGGTACAGTCGCAGTCTCTTGGGCATGGGAGCAGGTACCCTAGGCACAGGCGTAAGTATCCTAGGCACAGGCGCAGGTACCCTAGGGACTGGCGTAGGTACCCTAAGCATGGCCGCAGGTACCCTAGGCACAGGCGAAGGTACCCTAGACATAGGCGCAAGTACCCTAGGGACGGGCATAGGTACCGTAGGCACAGGCGCCGGTACCCAAGGCAGAGGCGCAGGAACCCCAGGCATAGGCGCACGTACCCTAAGGGCATACGCAGGTACCCTAGGCACAGGCGCAGATACCGTAGGCATAGGCGCATGTACCCTAGGCACAAGTACAGGTATCCTAAGCACAGGCGCATGTAACCTAGGCAGAGGTGCAGGTACCCTAAGCACAGGCGCAGGTACCCTAGGAACAAGAGTAAGTACTCTATGCACAGTTGCAGGTACCCCAAGCACATGCGCATGTACCCTAGGGACAGGCGTAGGTACCCGAGCACAGGCGCTGGTATCCTCTTGAAAGGCGCAGATACCCTAGGCACAGGCACAATTACCCTATGCACAGGCACAGGAATCCCAGGCACAGGCACAGGTACCTTAGGGACAGGCGCGGATACCTTAGGCACAGGCGCGAGTACCCTAAGCACCGGCGCATGTACCCCAGGCACAGGCGTAGGTACCGTAGGCACAGGCGTAGGTACCCTAGGCACAGGCGTAGGTACCCTAGGCACAGGCGCACGTACCCTAGGGACGGGCACAGATACTCTAGGCACAAATGCAGATACCGTAGGCACAAACACAGGTACCCTAGGCAGAGGCGCAGGGACCTTAGGCACACGCGTAGGTACGCCAGGCACATGCGCAGGTACCCTAGGCACAGGCGCAGGTACCATAAGCATAGGCGCAGGTAACCTAGGCACATGCGCAGGTACCCTAAGCATAGGCGCAGGTACCATAGGCACAGGTGCAGGTAAACTATGCACAGTCACAGGCACCCCAAGCACAGGCGAAGGTACCCTAAGGGCAGGCGCAGGTACCCGAGGCACTGGCGCAGGTACCCTACGCACACGCGCGGAAACAATAGGCGTAGGCGCAAGTACACTGTGCAGAGGCGCAGGCACCCGAGGCATAAGAACAGGTACCCTAGGGACAAGCACGGGTACCCTAGGCACAGGCGCAGGTACCCTAAGCACCGGCGCATGTACCCCATGCACAAGCACAGGTACCCTAGGAACAAGCACAGGTACCCTAGACACAGGTTAAGGTTTCCTAGGCACAGGCGCAGGTACCCTTGGCATAGGCACATGTACCCTAGGCACAGGCGCAGGTACACTAGGCACAGTTGCACGTAACCTGGTCACAGGCGTAGGTACCCTAGGCACAAGCGTAGGTACCTTACGCACAGTCACAGGCACCCCAGGCACAGGCGCAGGTACCCTGGGGACAGGCGCAAGTACCCTAGGCACAGGTGCAGGCCCCCTTAGCACAGGGGCATGTACCCTAGGCAGAGGCGTAGGTACCCTTGGCACAGGTGCATGTACCCTAGGCACAGGCCCAGGTACCTTAGGCACAGGCGCAGGTACCATAGGCACAGGTGCAGGTACCCTAGGCACTGGCGCAGGTACCCTAGGCACTGGCGCACGTACCCTAGGCACAGGCGCAGGTACCGTAGGCACAGGCGGAGAGAACCTGGGTACGGGCACAGGTACCCTAGGCACAAGCGCAGGTACCCTAGGCATAGGCGCAGGTATCCTAGGCACAGGTGCAGGTACCATAGGCACAGGCACGGGTACCCTAGGGACAGGCTCAGGTACCCTAGGCACAAGCGCAGGTAACCTAGGCACAGACGCAGGTTCCCTAGGCGCCGGCGCATGTACCCCTTGCAGAGGCGCAGGTACCTTAGGGACAAGCGCAGGTACCCTAGGCAAAGGCGCAGGTATCCTAGGGAGAGGCGTAGGAATCCTAGGCACAGGCGCAGGTAACCTAGGCACAGGCGCAGGTAACCTGGGCACAGGCGCAGGTACCCTAGGCACAGGCGCAGGTACCCTAGGAACAGGCGCAGGTACCTTAGGCATAGGCATATGTACCCTAGGCACAAGCGCAGGTACACTCGGTCGTTCTCCAGTTCTCTTAGGCTTGCTTAAGGTGTCTTGGGCTTGCCCTAGAGGGCTTAGGCTTGCTCAAGCGGTCTTTCACTTACTCCAGTTGTCTGCGCATTGCTCCAGTTGTATTGGGTTTGCTGCAGCTGGCTTGGCATTGCTCTGGTTATCTTGGCCTTGCTCCAATTCTCTTAGCCATGCTCCAGTTGTCCTGGCCTAGCTCCACTTGTTTTGGCTTACATCCAGTTATTCTTGGCTTGCTACAGTTGTCTTGGGCTTGCTCCACTTGAATTAGCTTTGATCCAGCTGTCTTGGCCTTTCTCGAGTTGTCTTTGGCGTGCTCCTGTTGTCTTTTGCTTCCTCCAAGTTTTTTTTGCCTTGCTGTAGTTGTCTTGGCCTTGCTCCAGTTGTCTTGGACATGCTCTAGTTGTTGTAGGCTTGCTCTAGTTGTCTTGCCCTTGCTCCAGTTGTCTTGGTCTTACTCGTACTGACTTGGCCTTGCTCCTGTTGTCCTGGGCCTGCTCCAGCTGGCTTGGGCTTGCCTCAGGTATCTTGGGCTTGCTCTAGTTATGTTGGGCTTGCTCTAGTTGTCTTGGCCTATCTTCAGTTGTATTTGGCTTGCTCTAGCTTTCTTGGCATTGCTCCGGTTGACTTGGCCTTGCTCCAGTTGTCTAGGCCTTGCTCCAATTGTCTTGGCCTTGCTCCAGTTGTCTTGGTCCTGCTCCAATTATCTTGGGCTTGCTCTAGTTCTCTTGGACCTGCTCCAGTTATATTGGGCTTGCTTTAGTTATCTTGGGCATACTCCTGTTTTCTTGTCCTGGCTCCAGTTTTCTTGGACTGGCTTTAGTTGTCTTGGGCTTGATCCTGTTGTCTTGGGCTTGCACCAGTTTTCTTGAGCTTGCTCTAGCTGTCTTGGCCTTGCTCCAGTTGTCTTGGCCTAACTCCAGTTGTCTTGGGCTTGCCCTAGTTGTATTGGCCTCGCTCTAGTTATCTTTGCCTTGCTCTTGTTGTCTTGGGATTGCCCCAGTTGCATTGGGCTTGCTCCATCTGTCTTGGGCTTGCTCCATTTGTCTTGGTCTTGCTTCAATTGTTTTGGCTTGCTCCAGTTGTCATGGGCTTGCTTGACTTGTCTTGGGATAGCTCCTGTTGTCTTGGGCTTCCTCCAGTTGGAGCAAGCCCAAGACAGCTAGAGCAAGGCCAAGACAACTGGATCAATGCCAGAGTAGATGGAGCAAGTCCAAGACAAATGGAGCAAGGCACAGACAATTGGAGCAAGCCCAAGACAATTGGAGCTAGCGCAATACAACTGGCACAAGGCCGAGACAACTAGAGCAAGCCCAAGACAACAGGAGCAAGCACAAGACAAGTGGAGCAAGTCAAATACAAATGGGGCAATCCCAAGACAATGGGAGCAAGCATATGACAACGGGAGCAAGGTCAAGACAGATGGAGCAATTTCCAAAAACCTGGAGCTTGTGCAAAAAAGGTGGAGCAAGTCCAAGAAACCAGGAGCAAGGCTAAGACAGCTGGAGCAAGCCCAGGACGACTGGATACGGTCAAAGATGTCTCGATCATGGCTAAGACAACTGGAGCAAGCCAAAGGCAATTCAAGTAAGCCAAGTATAACTGGAGCAAGGCCAAGACAGCTGGAGCAAGCCGATGACAACTGGAGCAAGCCCGATAAAACTGGAGCACGGCCAAGGCCACTGGAGCAAGCCCAAAACAACTAGAGCAACCCCAAGAGAACTGGAGCAAGCCAACGACAACTGGAGCAAGCACAAGACAAGTGGACACAACCCAAGACAACTAGAGCAAGGCCAATATGACAAGAGCAAGGCCAAGACGACAAGAGCAAGGCCAAGAAAACTAGGGCAAGCTAATGACAGGTGAAGCAAGCCCAAGATATCTGGAGGAAGTCCAAGACAAATGGGGAAAGGCCAATACAACCGGAGCAAGCCCAAGACAACAGGAGCAAGCCCAAGACAACTGGAGCAAGGCCAAGACAACTTGAGCAAGCCCAAGGCAACAAGGGCAAGTTCAAAACAACTGGAGCAAGCCTAGGACAAGTGGAGCAATGCCAAGACAACTGAAGCAAGCCCAAAACAACTAGAGCAAGGCCAAGACAACTGCAGCAAGCCCTAGAAAACTGGAGCAAGGACAAGACACCTGGAGCAAGCCCAAGACACGTGTTGCAAGCCCAAAACAACTGGAGCAAGGCCAAGACCACTAGAGCAAGGCCAAGGCAAATGGAAAAAGCCCAAGACAACTGAAGCAAGCCAAATACAACTAGAGCAAGTCTAGGACAACTGGAGCAAGTCGAATACAACTGGAGCAAGGCCAAGACAAATGGAGCAAGTCCAAGATAACTGGAGTAAGCCCAAGACTACTGAAATAAGGCCAAGAAAACTGGAGCAAGGCCAAGAAAGCTGGAGCAAGCCCAAGACAACTGAGCAGGCCGTAGACAACTAGAGCAGACCTACGACAACTCGAGCAAGCCAAAGACAACTAGAGCATGGCCAGCACAACTGGAGTAAGCCCAAGACAACTAGAGCAAGCCTAAGACAAGTGGAGCAAGTCCACAAAAGCTGGAGTAAAGCCAAGAGAACAAGAGCAATCCCAAGACACCTTGAGCAAGCCCAAAAAGAACTTGAGCAGGTCCAAGAGAACTGGAGCAAGGCCAAGGAAACTTGAGCAAGCACACGAGAACTGGAGCAAGCAAATACAACTGGAGCAAGTCCAAGACATTAGGAGCAAGACGAAGACAACTGGAGCAAGCTAGAGACACCTGGAGCAAGCCAAAGGATAACTGGAGCAAGGCCAAGATACCTAGAGCAAGCCCGAGAGACTTGGAGTAAGCCTGATAGAACGGGAGCAAGGCAAGGACAACTGGAGCAAGCCCAAGACAACTGGAGCAAGCCCAAGACAACTAGAGCAAGCCGAAGACAACTAGAGCAAGCCCAAGACAAGTGGACCAAGCCCAATACAACTCGAGAAAGGCCAAGACAACTATAGCAATCCCAAGGCAACTGGATCAAGCCCAATACAACTGCAATAATCACAAGACAATTGGAACAAGTCCAAGACAATTGGAGTAAGGCCAAGACAACTGGAAAAAACCCAAGACAACTGGAGAAATCCCAAGATAGCTGGAGCAAATCCAATAAAACTAGAGCAAACCCAAAACAACAGGAGAAAGCCCAATGCATTTGGAGAAAGCCCAAGACAACTGGAGCAAGACCCAGCCAAGTGGAGTAAGGCCAGGACAACTAGAGCAAGGCCAAGACGGATGGAGCAGGCCATAGACAGCTAGAGCAAGGCCAAGACAACTGGAGCAAGCTCTAGAGAACTAAAGCAAGCCTAACACAACTGGGGCAAGCCCAAGACAACTGGAGCAAGCCTAAGACAACTGAAGCAATGCCATGAAAACTGGAGTAGCACAAGAAAACTGGAGCAAGCCCAAGACAACTCGAGCAAGCCTAAGAAAACTGGAGCAAGGCCAAGACAAATGGAGCAAGCCAAAGACACGTGGAGCAAGCCCAAACATCTGGAGCAAGGCCAATACAACTGGGGCAATGCCTTAGGCACAGGCGCAAGTACCCTAGGCACAGGCGCATGTACCCAAGGCACATGCGCAGATATGCTAAGCACAGGCGGAGGTACCCTAGGCACAGGCGCAGGTACTCTAGGCACAGGCGCAGGTACCCTAGGCACAGGCGCAGGTACCGTAGGCACAAGCGCAGGGACCCTAGGCACAGGCACAAGTACCCTAGGCAAAGGTGTAGATACCCTAAACACAAGCGTAGGTATCCTAGGCACAGGCACAAGTGCCGTAGGCATGGGCACAGGTACACGGGGCTCAAGTGCAGGTACCCTGGACACGGGCACAGGTACCCTAGGCACATGTACATGTACCCTAGGCACAGGCGCAAGTATCCTAGGTACATGCGCAGGTACCCTAGGCACAGGCGCAGGTACCCCAAGTAGAGACGCAGGCACCTTAGGCACAGGCGCAAGTAACTTATGGACAGGCGCAGGTACCCTTAGCACAGGCGCAGGTAGCCTATGCACAAGCGTTGGTACCCTAGGCACAGGCACAGTTACTTGGAGCAAAGGCTCACGTACCCTAGGCACACGTGCACATACCCTAGGCACACGAGCAGTTACCATAGGAACAGGGGCAGGTACCCTAGGCACAGGGGCAGGTACCGTAGGCACGGGCATAGGTACCCTAGGCACATGCGTAGGTACCGTAGGCACAGGCGCAGGTACCCTAGGCACAGGCGCAGGTACCCTAAGCACAATCGCAAGTATCACGGGCACAGGCGCAATCACCCTATGCACAATCGTAGGAACGCCAAGCACAAGCCCGGGAACCTTGGGGACAGGCGCAGGTACCTCAGGCACAGGCCCAGGTACCCTAAGCACAAACGTAGGTACCGTAGGTAGAGGCGCAAGTACCTTAAGCACAAGCGCAGGAACCCTAAGCACAGGCCTAGGTACCCCAGGCACAGATGCACGTACCCTAGGCAGGGGCGCACGTACCTTACGCATAGGCGCAAATACCCTAGGCACAGGCGCAGGTACTCTAGACACAGACGCAAGTACCGTAGGCATAGCAGCAAGTACACTAGCCACAGGCGCACGTAACTTGGGCATGGGCGCAGGTACCGTAGGCAAAGACAGAGGAACCCTAGGCACAGGCGCAGGTATCCTAGGCACAGGCGCAGGTACCCTAGATACAGGCGTAGGTACCCTATGCACATGCACAGGTACCCTAGGCACATGCACACATACCCTAGGCACAAGCGCACGTACCCGAAGCACACAGGCAGGTACCCTAGGAACAAGCGCAGGTACCGTAGGTACGGGCACAAGTACCCTAGGCAGGAGCGTAGGTACCCTAGACACGGGCGCATGTACCCTAGGCACAGGCGCAGGTACCCTAGGCACAGGCATAGGTATCCTAGGCACAGGCGCAGGTATCCTAGGCACAGGCGCAGGTACCCCAAGGACAGGCGTAGGTACCTTAGGACAGGCGCACGTACCCTAGGGACAGGCACAGGTACCCTAAGCACAGGCGCAGGTACCCTAGGCACAAGCGCTAGTATCCTAGGCACAGGCACAGGTACCCTAAGCAAAGGTGCACGTACCCTAGACATACGTGCACATACATTAGGCACAGGCGCAGTGACCATATGAACAGGGGCAGATGCCCTAGGCACAAGAGCAGGTACCCTAGGGATAGGAGCAGGTACCCTACGCACAGGCGCATGTAACCTGGGAACGGTCGCATGTATCTTAGGCACAGGCGCAGGTACCCTAGGCACAGGCGCGGGTGACCTGGGCACAGGCGCAGCTACCCTAGGCACAAGCGCACGTACCCTAGGCACAGGCGCAGGTACCGTAGGCACAGGCCCAGGGACCATAGGCAGAGGCGCAAGTACCCAAGGCACAGGTGTAGACACCATAAGCACCAGCGCAGGTACCCTAGGCACAGGCACAGGTGCCGTAGGCATGGGCACAGGTAACATGGGCACAAGCGCAGATACACTGGACACGGGCGCAAGTACCCTAGGCAGAGGCACATGTACCCTAGGCAAAGACGCATGTACCCTAGGCACATGTGTAGGTACCCTAGGCACAGGCGCAGGTACCCCAACCAGAGGCGCAAGTACCTTAGGCACAGGTGCAAGTACCTTATGGACAGGCGCAGGTACCCATAGCACAGGCGCAGGTACCCTAAGCAACAGCGCACGTACCCTACGCACAGGCACAGGGTCTTACGCAAAGGCGCACGTACCCTAGGCACACGTGCACATACCCTAGGCACACGCGCAGTTACCATAGACACAGGGGCAGGTACCCAAGGCACAGGGGCATGTATCCTAGGCACAGGCACAGGTACCCTAGGCACAGGCGCAGGTACCGTAGGCATAGGCGCAAGTACCGTAAGCACAAGCGCAAGTACCTTAGGCACAGGCGCACGTACTCTAAGCATAGGCGCAGGTATCCCGGGCACAGATGCAGGCACCCTATGCACAATCGCAGGCACCCGAAGCACAAGCACAGGTACTCTGGGGACAGGCGCAGGTACCCTAGGCACTAGCGCAGGTACCCTAAGTACAAACACAGGTATCCTAGGTACATACGCAAGTACCCTAAGCACAAGCGCAGGTACCCTAAGCACAGGTGTAGATACCCTAGGCACAGATGCAGTCACCCTAGGCAGAGGCGCAAGTACCTTACGCATACGCGCAAATACCCTAGGCACAGGCGCAGGTACCTTAGGCACAGGCGCAAGAACCGTAGGCATAGGAGCAAGTACACCAGGCAGAGGCGCAGGTAACTTTCGCATGGGCGCACGTACCCTGGGCACAGGCACTGGTACCCTAGGCACAGGCGCACGTATCAGAGGCACAGGCGCAGGTACCCTAGGCAAAGGCGTAGGTAACCTATGCACATGCACAGGTTCCCTAGGCACAGGCACAGGTACCCTAGGCACAAGCGCAGGTACCCTAAGCACGGGGGCCAGTACCCTAGGCACAAGCACAGCTATCGTAGGCACGGGCGTAGGAACAATAGGCACAAGCGCAGGTACCCTAGACACAGGCGCAGGTACCCTAGGCACAGGCGCAAGTACCCTAGGCACAGGCGCTGGTACCCTAGGCACAGGCGCAGGTATCCTAGGCACAGGCGGAGGTATCCCAAGCACAGGCGCAAGTACCTTAGGCACATGCGCACGTACCCTAGGGACAGGCGCAGGTACCCTAAGCACAGGCGCAGGTACCCTAGGCACAGGCGCTGGTACCCCAGGCACAGGCACAGGTACCTTAAGCAAAGGTGCACGTACCCTCGGCATACGTGTACATACCCTAGGCATAGGTGCAGTTACCATATGAATAGGGGCAGATACCATAGGCACAGGGGCAGGTATCCTAGGGAGAGGCGCAGGTACCATAAGCACAGGTGCAGGTAACCTTGGCACGGACGCAGGTATACTAGGCACAGGCGCAGGTACCCTACGCACAGGCGCGGGTGACCTGGGCACAGGCGCAGGTACCCTAGGCACAGGCGCAGGTACCCTAGGCACATGCGCATGTTACAAAGGGACGGGCGCAAGTACTCTAAGCATAGGCGCAGGTACCCTACGCACAGGCGCAGGTACCCTAGACACAAGCGCAGGTACCCTGAGCACATGGGCAGGTACCATAGGCACAGGCGCATGTACCATAGGCACAGGCGCAGGTACCCCAGGCACAGGCACACGTACCCTAGGGACAGGCGTAGGTACCCTATGCACAGGCGCAGGTACCGTAGGCACAGGCGCATGTACCCTAGGCAGAGGCGCAGGTACCCTAAGCACACGCGCAGGTAACCTAGGCACAGGCGCAGGTATCTTGAGCACAGGCGCACGTACCCTACGCACAAGCGCAGGTACCTTATGCACTAACGCAGACACCTCATGCATAGGCGCAAGTACCCTAGGGATAGGCACAGGTACCCGAGGCACAGGCGCAGGTACCCTATGCACAGGCGCAGACGCAGGTACCCTGCGCAAGTGCAGGTAGCCTAGTTATAGGCGCAGGTACTTTAGGCACAGGCGCATCTATGGTAAGCACAAGTGCAAGTACCCTACGCACAGGCGCAGGTACCCTATGCACAGGCACAGGTATCCAAAGCATAGGCGCATGTAACCTAGGCATAAGCACAGGTACCCTAAGCACAGGCGCAGTTACCCTAGGCATAGGTGCAGGTACCGTAGGCACGGGCGCATGTATCCTAGGCACAGGCGCAAGTACCCTAGGCACAGGCGCAGGTACTGTAGGCAAAGGCGCATGTATCCTAGGCACAGGGGCATGTATCCTAGGGACAAGCGCAGGTACCTTAGGCACAGGCGCAGGTACCATAGGCACAAGCGCATGTATCTTAGGCACAGGCGCATGTATCCTAGGGACAGGCGCAAGTACCCTAGGCATAAGCGCAGGTACCGTAGGCAATGGCGCATGTATCCTAGGCATAGGCGCAGGTATCCTAGGCACATGCGCATGTATCCTAGGCATAGGCGCAGGTACCATAAGCACATGCGCAGGTACCCTAGGCAGAGGCGTAGGTACCCTTTGCAAAGTCGCAGGCACCCCAGGCACAGGCGCAGGTACCCTAGGGACAGGCGCAGGTTTCCGAGGAATAGGCGCAGGTACCCTGGGCACAGGCGTAGGTACCCTATGCACAGACGCAGGCACCCCAAGCACAGGCACAGGTACCATAGGGACATGCACAAGTACCCTAGGCACAGGCGTAGGTACCATAAGCACAAGCGCATGTACCCTAGGCACAGGTGCAGGTACCTGGGCACAGGCATAAGTATCCTAGGCAGAGGCGCAGGTACCCTAGGCAGATGCGCAGGTTATGAGTCAAAAAACGACGCAATGTATTTTACGCCGTTTTTTCCGTAGCGTTGTTTACGCCGCGTCTTAATGAAAGCTGCGCCAGTTTTTTCCTTCATATTAAACATTTTAGCTACCCCCCCCCCTTGCCGAGGGCCTGTGCCTCAGGCTCATGGGTCACTAGCAGGGCACCACGTCCTACCCACGTCACAATGTGACCATATCATATCATGTCACCATGTCACATGTACCTAACCATTCCATCTCATGACATTTGCACCACATTATCACCAAGACACATGGGAAATAAATGGGAAAAAATAGTTCCCCGGCCAAATTTGTCTTTTGAATTATACCTAAACTTTACAAAATGTGGTGCAAAAAGCGGTAAAAATGCCGAAAGCATTTTCCAGTGTTTAAACACCCGATTCAATGAATGATGCGACATTATTTTACCCATAGGGCGCACGTACCATAGGCACAGGCGCTGGTACCCTAGGCACAGGCGCAGGTAACCTGGGTACATGCGCAGGTAGCCCAGGCACAGGGGCAGGTACCTTAGGCAGAGGCACTGGTTTCCCTAAGCACAGGCGCAGGTACCCCAGGCATAGGCGCAGGTACCCTAGGGACAGACGTTGGTACCCTACACACAGGCGCAGGTACCGTAGGCACAAGCACAGGTACCCTAGGCACAGGCACAAGAACCCTAAGCGAAGGCGCAGGTACCCTAGGCACAGATGCAGGTACCCTAAGCATAGACGCGGGTACCCTAGGCATATGGACAGGTACCCTATGCACAGTCGTAGGTACACCAAGCACAGGCGCAGGTACGCTAGGGACAAGCGCAGGTACCCTAGGCACGGGTGCACGTACCATAGGAACAAGCGCAGGTACCCTATGCATAGGCGCTGGTACCAAAGGCACAGGCGCAGGTACCCTATGCACAGGCGCAGGCACCCTAGGCACAGGTCCAGGTACCTTAGGCACATGCGCAGGTATCCTAGGCACAGGCGCAGGTACCCTAGACATAGGCGCAGGTACCCTAGGCACAGGCGTAGGTACCCCAAGCACAGGTGCAGGTACCCTACGCAGAGGCGCAGGTACCCAAGGCACAGACGAAGGTACCATAGACACATGCGCAGGTACCCTAGGTACATGCGCAGGTACCATAGGCACAGGCGCAGGTACCCTAAGCACAGGCGTAGGTACCCCAGGCACAGGCGCACATACCCTAAGGACAGGCGCAGGTACCCTATGCACAGGCGCAGGTACTGTAGGCACAAGCACGCGTCCCCAGGCACAGGCGCCGGTACCCTAAGCACAGGTGTAGGTAACCTAGGCAGAGGCGCAGGTACCCTAAGCACAGGTGCAGGTACCTTAGGCACAAGTAGAGGTACCCTATGCACAGTCGCACGCACACAGGCACAGGACCCAGTATCCTAGGGACAGGCGCAGGTACCCGAGGCACAGGCGCAGGGACCCTAGGCACAGGCACAGGTACCCTAGGCATAGGCGTAGTTACCCCATGCACATGCGAAGGCACCCCAGGCACAAGCACAGGTACCCTAGGGACAGGCGCAGGTACCCTAGGCTCAGGCACAGGTACCCTAAGGACAAGCGCAGGTACCCTAGGCACAGGCGTAGGTACCCTAGGCACAGGTCAGGTACCCCAGGCACAGGCGCACGTATCCTAGGGACAGGCGCACGTACCCAATGCACAAGCGCAGGTACCGTAGGCACAGGCGCATGTATATTAGGTATTGGCGCAGGTACCTTAAGCATAGGCGCGGGTACCCTATGCACAGTCGCAGGCACCCCACGCACAGGCGCAGGTACCATAGGGACAAGCGCAGGTACCCGAGGCAAAGCCACATGTACCCTAGGCACAGGCGCAGGTACCCTAGGCATAGGTGCAGGTACCCTATCCACAGGCACAGGCACCCCAGGCACAGGCACAGGTACCCTAGGGACAGGCGCAGGTACCCTAGGCACAGGCGCAGGTACCCTAAGCACAAGCATAGGCACCCTAAGCACAGGTACAATACCTAGGCACAGGCGTAGGTACCCTAGGCATAGGCGTAGGTACCCTAGGCACAAGCGCAGGTGCCATAGGCACAGGGGCAGGTACCCTAGGTACAAGAACAGGTATCCTAGTCACAAGTGCAGGTACCCTAGGCACACGCGCAGGTACCCTAGGGACAGGCGCAGGTACCCTAGGCACAGGCTCAGGAAACCTGGGCACAGGCGCAGGTATCCTAGGCACAGGCGCAGGTTCCCTATGCACAGGCGCAGGTAACCTAGGTACAGGCGCAGGTACCCTAGGCATAGGCGCACGTACCCTAGGCACAGGCGGAGGTACCCTAGGCACAGGCGCAAGTATCCTAGGCATAGGCGCAGGTACCCTAGGCACAGGCGCAGGTACCCTAGGCACAGGCTCAGGAAACCTGGGCACAGGCGCAGGTATCCTAGGCACAGGCGCAGGTTCCCTATGCACAGGCGCAGGTAACCTAGGTACAGGCGCAGGTACCCTAGGCATAGGCGCACGTACCCTAGGCACAGGCGGAGGTACCCTAGGCACAGGCGCAAGTATCCTAGGCATAGGCGCAGGTACCCTAGGCACAGGCGCAGGTACCCTAAGCACAGGCGCAAGTACCCGAGGCACATGTGAAGGTACCCTAGGGAAAGGCGCTCGTACCCTAGGCAGAGGCGAAGGTACCCTAGGCACAAGCACAGGTACCCTAGTCACAGGCGCAGGTACCTTAAGCAAAGGCGCACGCACCCTAGGCACAGGCGTAGGTACCCTAAGCATAGATGCCGCTATCCTAGGCACAGGCGCAGGTACCCTATGCACTGTCGCAGGCACACCAGGCACACGCGTAGGTACCCTAGGGACAGGCGCAGGTACCCTGGGCATAGGCACAGGTGCCATAGGCACATGCGTAGGTACCATAGGTACACGCGCAGGTACCCTATGCACAGGCGCAGGTACCCTATGCACAGGCGCAAGCACCCTAGGCACAGGCGCATGTACCCTAAGCACAGGCGCATGTACCCTATGAACAGGCGCAGGTACCCAAGGCACAGGCGCAGGTACCTTAGGCACAGGCACAGGTCTCCTAAGCACAAGCGCAGGTATCCTAGGCACAGGCACAGGTAACCTGGGCACGAGCGTAGGTACAATAGGCGCAGGCGCAGGTACCCTATGTAGAGGCGCAGGTACCCTCGGCACAAGCGCAGGTACCTTAGGCACAGGGCACCTAAGGTACAGGCGCAGGTACCCTAGGGACAAGCGCAAGTACCCTAGGCACAGGCGTAGGTACCCTGGGCATAGGTGCAGGTACCCTAGGTACACGCACAGGTACCCTAAGCACAGGCGCAGGTACCCTAGGCACAGTCGTAGGTACCGCACGCACAGGCGCAAGCACCCGAGCAACAGGCGTAGGTATCCTAAGCACAGGCGCAGGTACCCTCGAGACAAGCGCAGGAACCCTAGGCACAGGGGCAGATAAGCAAGGCACAAGGGTAGGTACCATAGGCACATGCGCAGGTATCCTAAGCACAGGCGTAGGTAACCTAGGCACAAGCGCGGGTACCCTAGACACAGGCGCAGGCACCCTAGGCAAAGGCGCAGGTACCCTAGGCACAAGTGCAGGTACCATAGGCAAAGGAGCAGGTACCTTAGGCACAGGCGCATGTACCGTAGACACAGGTGCAGGTATCCTAGGCACCGTCGTACTTACCCTAGGCACAGGCGTATGTAACCTAGGCACAGGCGCACGTACCCTGGGTATAGGCGCAGGTACCCTTTGCACAGGCGCAAGTAACATGGGCAGAGGCGCAGGTACCCTAGGCACATGCATGGGTACTCTAGGCACAGGCGTAGGTACCCTAGGCACAGGCGTAAGTACCCTAGGCACAGGCGTAGGTACCCTACGCTCAATTCCAGGTACCCTAAGGACAGGCGCAGGTACCCTTAGCACAAGTGCAGGTGCCCTCGGCATAGGCGCAAGTACCCTGAGCATAGGCACAGGTATTCTAGGCATAAGCGCATGCACCCTTAGCACAAGCGCAGGTACCCTAGGCACAGGCGCAGGCGTAGGTACCCTTGGCACAGGCGCAGGTATCATAGGCACAGGCGCAGGTACCCCTTCCACAGGCGCAGGTACCTTAGGGACAAGCGTAGGTACCATAGGCACATGCGTAGGAACCCTAGGCGGAGGCGCAGGTACCCTAGGCATAGGCGCATGTACCCTATGCAGAAGGGCAGGTACCCTAGGCACACGAACAGGTACCCTAGTCACAGGCGCAGGTACCCTAGGCACAGGTACAAGTACCGTAGGGATAGGCAGAGGTACCATAGGCACACGCGTAGGTAAACCTGGGCACATGCGCGCGAATCCTAGGCACAGGCACAGGTTCCCTAGGCATAGGCGCAGGTAACCTGGGTACAGGCGCAGGTACGCTAGGCACAAGCGCAGGTACCCTAGGCATAGGTGCAGGTCCCCTAGGCACAGGCGCAAATATCCTAGGCACAAGTGTAGGTACCCTAGGCATAGGCGCATGTACCCTAAGCACAGGCGTAGGTACCCCAGGCACAGGTGCACGTATCCTAGGGACAGGCGCAGGTACCCTAGGCACACGCGAAGGTACCCTAAGCACAGGCGGAGGTACCCTAGGTACAGACGCAGGTACCCTAGGCACAGGCGCACGTACCGTAAGCACAGGCGCAGGTACCCTAGGCACATGCGTAGGTACCCCAGGCACATGCGAAGGTACCCTAGGCACAGGCGCAGGTACCTTAGGCACAAGTGCAGGTATCGTAAGCATAAATGCAGGTATCCTAGGCACATGTTCAGGTACCCTTTGCACAGTTGCATGCACACCAGGCATCGGCGCCGATACCCTATGGACAGGTGCAGGTACCCTAGGCAGAGGCGCAAGTACCATAGGCACGGGCACGGGTACCCTAGGCACAGGTGCAGGTACCCTAGGCATAGGCGCAGGTACCTTATGCACAGGCACAAGCACCCTAGGCACAGGCGCAGGTACCCTCTGCACAGGCGTAGGTACCCTGGGAACAGGCGCAGGTACCCTAGGCACAGGAGGAGGTACCATAGCAATAGGCACAAGTGTCCTAAGCATAGGCGCAGGTATCCTAGGCACAAGCGCATGTAACCTGGGCACAAGCGCAGGTTCCCTAGGCACAGGCGCAAGTACCCTAGGCACAGATGCAGGTACCCATAGGCACAGGCGCAGGTACCTTAGGCACAGGCATAGGTATCCCACGCAGAGGCGCTGGTATCCTAGGGACAGGCGAAGGTACCCTAGGCACAGGGGCAGGTACCCTAAGTAAGGCGCAGGTACCCTAGGCACAGGCGCGGGTATTGCGGCCACAGGCGCAAGCATCGTAGCAGCAGGCGCAGGTACCCTAGGCACAAGCGCAGGTATCCTAGGGATAGGCGGAGGTACCCTAGGCACAGGATCAGGTAACCTAGGTATAGGGGCAGGTACCCTTGGCACAAGCGCAAGTACCCTAGGCACAGGCGCAGGTAACCAGGGCATAGGCGCATGTACCCTAGACACAAGCGCACGTACCCTGGGCACAAGCGCAGGTACCCTAGGCACAGGTGCGGGTACCCTAGGCACAGCCGCAGGTAGCCTAGGCATAGGCGCAGGTACCCTAGGCACAAGCACAGGTACCCTAGGCACAGGCGCAGGTACCCTAGGCACAGGCGCAAGTATCCCATGCACAGGCGCATGCACACCAGGCACAGGCACACGAACCCTAGGGACAGGCGCAGGTACCCTATGCACAAGCACAGGTACCCTAAGCATAAGGGCATGTACCCTAGGCACAAGCGTTGGTACCCTAGGCACAGGTGCATGTACCCCAGGCACAGGCTCACGTATCCTAGGGACAGGCGCACGTACCCTAGGCACAAGCGCAGGTACTGTAGGCACAGCACATGTACCCTCGGTATAGGCGCAGGTACCCTAAGTAGGGGCGTAGGTAACCTAGTCACAAGTGCAGGTATCCTAAGCACAGGCGCAGGTACCCTAGGCACAGTCGTGGGTACCATATGCATAGTCGCAGGCACCCCAGGCATAGGCGCATGTACCGTAGGGACAAGCGCAAGTACGCGAGGCACAGGCGCAGGTACCCTAGGCACAGACGCAGGTACCCTAGGCACAAGCGAAGGTACCCTATGCACAGGCGCTTGCACCCCAGGCACAGGCATAGGTACCCTAGGGACAGGTACAAGTACCCTAGGCACAAGCGCAGGTACCCTAAGCACAAGCAGAGGTACCCTAGGCACATGTACATGTACCTAGACACATGCGCAGGTACCTTAGGCACAAACGCAGGTACCCTAGGCACAGGTACAGGCTATGAGTAAACAAATGGCGCAACGTTTGTAACGTTGTTTTTTTAAGCGGTGTTTACGCCGTGTCTTAATGAAAGCTGCGTGAGCTTTTTTCTTCATGTTAAAAAGTTTAGCTACCTCCCCCCCCCCTCGCCGGGGGCTCATGCCCAAGCTTATGGGTCACTTGCAGGGCACCACCTCCAATCCACGTCACAATGTGACTCTATAGCATCATGTCATCGTGTCACATGTACCTAACCATTCCATCACATGAAATTTGCACCACGTTATCACCAAGACACATGGAAAACAAACGGGAAAAAATAGCCCACCCGCCAAGCATGTCGTTTCAATTACAGCTAAAGTTTTAAAAAGGTGGTACAAAAGCGTTCGAAATGTCGTAAGCCTTTTTTAGCCCTTTAAACACCTCCTGCAATGAATGGTGTAGTGTTTTTAACCCTTAGGGCGCAGGTACCCCAGGCACAGGCGCAGGTACCCTAGGCACAGGCGCAGGTACCATTGGCATAGGCGCACGAACCCTAGTCGCAGCATAGGTTAATAGGCACAAGTGCAGGTACCCTAGGCACAGGGGCAGGTATCCTAGGCAGAAGAACAGGTACCCTAGTCACAGGCGCATGTATCATAGGCACACGCGCAGTTCCCTAGGGACAGGCGCAGGTACCCTATGAAGAGGCGCAGGAAACCGATGCACAGGCGCAGGTATCATAGGCACAGGCGCAGGTTCCCTAGGCACAGGCGCATGTAACCTGTGTATAGGTGCACGTACCTTAGGCAGAGGCGCAGGTATCCTAGGCACAGGCGCAAGTATCCCAGGCAGAGGTGCACGTACCCTAGGCACAGGCGCACGGACCCTAAGCACAGGCGCAGGTACCCCTGGCAAAGGCAAAGGTATCCTAGGGACAAGCGTAACTACCCTAGGCACAGGCAAAGGTACCCTAGGCACAAGCGCAAGTACCCTATGCACAGGCGCAGGTACCCTAAGCAAAGGTGTAGGTACCCTAGGGACAGGCGCAGGTACCCTAAGCATAGATGCCGCTATCCTAGGCATATGCACAGGTACCCTATGCACAGTTGCAGGCACACCAAGTACAGGCGCAGGTACCCTAGGGACAGGCGCAGGTACCCTAGGCACAGGCACAGGTACCATAGGCAGAGGCGTAGGTACCCTAGGCACAGGCGCAGGAACCCTATGCACAGGCGCAGGTACCCTATGCACAGGCACAGGCACACTAGGCACAAGCGCAGGTACCCTAGGCACAGACGCATGTACCCTATGAACAAGCGCAGGTACCCTAGGCACAGGCGCAGGTACCCTAGGCATAGGCATGGGTCTCCTAAGCACAGGCGCACGTACCCTAGGCAGAGGCGCACGTAACCTGGCCACAGGCGCAAATACCCTAGGTGAATGCGCAGGTACCCTAGGCACACGCGCAGGTATCCTAAGCACATGCGCAGGTACAATAGGCACAGGCGTAGGTACCGCAGGCACAGGCGCAGGCACCCTAGCAACAGGCGCAGGTACCCTACGCACAGGCGCAGGTACCCTAGAGACATGCGCAGGAACCCTAGACACAGGCGCAAATACCTTAGGGACAAGCGCAGGTACCATAGGCACAGGCGCAGGAACCCTAGGCGCAGGCGGAGGTACCCTAGGCACATGCGCATGTACCCTATGCACAGGGGCAGGTACCCTGGGCACATGCACAGGTCCCTTAGTCAAAGGTGCACGTACCATAGGCAGAGGCGCAGGTACCCTAGGGACAGGCACAGGTACCATAGGCATAGGCGCAGGTAACCTGGGTACACGCGTAGGTACCCTAGGCACAGGCGCAGGTACCCTAGGCACAAGCGCAGGTCCCCTAGGCACAGGCGCAAGTATCCTAGGCACAAGCACAGGTACGCAAGGCATAGGCGCAGGTACCCTAAGCATAGGCGCAGGTACCCCAGGCATAGGCGCAGGTACCCTAGGGACAGGCGCAGGTACCCTAGGCACAGGCGAATGGTACCCTAAGCACTGGCGGAGGTACCCTAGGCACAGGCGCAGGTACCCTAGGCACAGGCGCGGGTACCCAAAGCACAGGCGTAGGTACCCTAGGCACAGGCGCAGGTACCCTAGGCACAGGCGCAGGAACCCTAGGCGCAGGCGGAGGTACCCTAGGCACATGCGCATGTACCCTATGCACAGGGGCAGGTACCCTGGGCACATGCACAGGTCCCTTAATCAAAGGTGCACGTACCCTAGGCAGAGGCGCAGGTACCCTAGGGACAGGCGCAGGTACCCTAGGCACAGGCGAATGGTACCCTAAGCACTGGCGGAGGTACCCTAGGCACAGGCGCAGGTACCCTAGGCACAGGCGCGGGTACCCAAAGCACAGGCGTAGGTACCCTAGGCACAGGCGCAAGTACCCCAGGCACATTTAAAGGTACCCTAGGCACAGGCGCAGGTACCCTAGGCGCATGCTCAGGTACCCTAAGCATAGATGCAGGTATCCTAGGCACAGGCACAAGTACCCTATGCACAGTCGCAAGCACACCAGGCACAGGCGTAGGTACCCTGGGGACAGGTATAGGTACCCTAGGCAGAGGCGCACGTACCATAGGCATAGGTGCAGGTACCCTAGGCTCAGGCACAGGTACTGTAGGCACAGGCGCATGTACCATATGCACACGCGCAGGCACCCTAGGCACATGCGCAGGTACCCTAGGCATAGGCGCAAGTACACTGGGAATAGGCGCAGGTACCCTAGGCACAGGCGCAGGTACCATAGGCACAAGCACAAGTGTCCTAAGCACAGGCGGAATTCCTAGGCACAGGCGTAGGTAACCTGGGCACCTGCGCAGGTACCCTAGGCGTAGGCGCAAGTATTCTAGGCACAGGCGGAGGTACCAATAGGCGGAGGCGCAAGTACCTTAGGCACAGGCGTACGTACCCAAGGCACAGACGCAGGTATCCTAGGAACATGCGCAAGTACCCTAGGTAAAGGCACAAGTATCCTAAGCACAAGCGCAGGTACCCAAGGCACAGGCGCAGGTATCACACGCACAAACGCAAGCACCCCAACAGCAGCCGTAGGAACCATAGGCATAGGCGCATGTACCCTAGGGAGGAGAGCAGGTACCCTAGGCACAGGCGCAGGTAACCTAGGCACAAGCGCAGGTACCCTAGGCACAAACACACGTACCCTACGCACTAGCGCAGGTAACCTGGGCACAGACGCAGGTACCCTAGACATAGGCGTAGGTACCATATGCACAAGCGCAGGTACCCTAGGCACAGGTGCAAGTACCCTAAGCATAGGTGCAGGTACCCCAGGCACAGGCGCAGGTACCCTAGGCACAGGCGCAGGTACCGTAGGCACAAGCGCACGTACCCTAGGCACAGGCGCAGGTACCCTAGTCACACTCACAAGTACCCTAGGCACAGGCAAATGTAACCTGGGCACAGGCGCACGTACCCTAGGCACAAGTGCAGGTACCCTGGGCACAAGCGTCGGCAACCTGGGACAGGCGCAGGCACCCTAGGTACAAGCGCAAGTACTATAGGCACAGGCGCAGGTACCCTAGACATAGGCGCAGGTACACTAGGCACAGGCGTAGGTACCCTAGGCATAGGCGCAGGTACCCTAGGCAAAGGCGCACGTACCCTAGGCACAGGCGTAGGTACCCTAGGCACAAGTGCAGGTACCATGGGGACAGGCACAGGTACCCTGCGCACAGCCGCAGGTACCCTAGGCACAGGCGCAAGTACCCTAAGCACACGCGCAGGTACCCTGGGCATAAGGACATGCATCCTCAGCACAAGCGCAGGTACCCTAGGCACAGGGGTATGTGCAGGTCCACTAGGCATAGGCGCAAGTACCCTAGGCACAGGCTCAGGTACCCCTTGCACAGGCGCAGGTACCTTAGGGACAAGCGCAGGTACCCTAGGCACAGGCGCAGGTATCCTAGGCACAGGCGCAGGTACCCTAGGCACAGGCGCAGGTACCCAAGGCATAGGCGCAGGTACCCTAGGCACAGGCGCAGGTACCCTAGGCATATGCGCAGGTACCCTAGGCACAAGCGGAGGTGCCCTAGGCACATGCGCAAGTACCCTTGGCGAAGGTGCATGTATCCTAGGCCCAAGTGCAGTTACCTTGTGCACAGTCGCAGGTACCCTAGGCACAGGCACATGTGACCCGGGCACAGGCGCACATACCCTAGGCACAGGCGCATGTAACGCGGGTAAAGGCGCAGGTACCCTAGGCACAGGCGGTTGTGGTCTAGGCAGAGGTGCAGGTACCCTAGGCATAGGCGCACGTATCCTAGGCACAAGTGCAGATACTCTAGGCACAGGCGCACGTACCCTAGGCACATGCGCGGGTACCCTATGCACAATTACATGTATCTTAGGCACAGGCACAGGTACCCTAGGCACAGGCGCAGGTACCCTAGGAACAGGCGCAGGTACCCTAAGCACAGGAGTAGGTACCCTAGGCGCACGCGCAAGTACCCTAAGCATAAGTACAGGTACCCTAGGCACAAGCGCAGGCTCCCTAAGCACAAGCACAGGTACCCTAGGCACATGCACAGGCGCAGGAACCCTAGGCACATGCGCAGGTACCCTACGCACAGGCGCAGGTACCCCTTGCACAAGCGCAGGTACCTTAAAAACAAGAGCAGGTACCCTAAGCACAGCGCAGGTACCCTAGGCACAAGCGCAGGTACCCCAGGCACAGGCGCAGGTACCCTAGGCACAGGCGCAGGTACCCTAAGCAGAGGCGCAGGTGCCCTAGGCAAAAGCGCGGGTACCCTAGATAGAAACGCAGGTACCCTAGGCACACTTGCACGTACCCAAAGCACAGGCACAGGTACCCTAGGCACAAGCGCAGGTACCCTACGCACAAGCGTAGGTACACTAGGCAAAGGAACAGGTGCCTTGGGCACATGCAAAGGCACCCTACGAACACGCACAGGTGTTGTAAGCACAGGCGCAGGTACCCTAGGCACAGGCGCAGGTACCCTATGCTTAAGTGCAGGTACCGTAGGCACAAGCGCATGTACCCTAAGCACAGGCGCACGTATCCTAAGCACACGCGTATGTATCCTATGCATAGGCGCAGGTACCCTATGCACAGTCACAGACACCCAAGGCACAGGCGCGGGTACCCTAGGAACAGGCAAAGGTACACTAGGCACTAAAGCAAGTATCCGAAGCATAGACGTCGGTACCCTAGGCATAGTTGCAGGTACCCTAGGCACAAGCGCAGGTACCCTAAGCACAGGCGTTGGTACCCTAGGCACAGGCGTAGGTATCTCAGGTACAGGCCTACGTACCTTACGCATAGGCGCAGATACCGTAGGCACAGGCGCAGGTACCCTAGGCACAGGCGCAGGTACCCTACGCACATGAGCACGTACCCCTGGCACAGGCGTAGGTAACTTGGGCACGGGCGTAGGTACCCTAGGCACATGCACAGGTACCATAGGCACAGGCACAGGTATCCTAAGCACAGGCGCAGGTACCCTAGGCACAGGTGTAGGTACCCTAGGCACAAGCGCAAGCACCGTAGGCACAAGCGCACATACCGTAGGCACAGGCACAGGTACCTTAAGCACAGGCGCAGGTACCCTAGGCACAGGCACAGGTACCCTAGGCACGGGCGCACGTACCCTAGACATGGGCGCACGTACCATAGGCATAGGAGCATGTATTCTAGGCAAAGGCGCAGGTACCCTAGGCACAGGCGCAGATAGCCTCGGCACAGGTGCAGGTACCCTAACCACAGGCGCAGGTACCTTAGGCACAGGCGCAAGTACCCTAGGGACAGGCGCAGGTACCATAAGCACAGGCGCAGGTGCCATATGCACAGACGGACATACCCTAGGCACAGGCACCGGTACCTGAAGCAAAGGCGCACGTACCCTAGGCACAGGCGCAGGTACCCTAGGCACGGGCACAGGTACCCTCGGGATAGGCGAAGTTACCCTAGGCACAGGGACAGGTACCGTTTGGGACAGGCGCAGATACCTTAGGCACAGGCGCAGGTAACCTAGGCACAGGCGCAGGTACCCTAGGCACAGGCGCAGGTACCCTAGGGACAAGCGCAGATACCCTAGGCACAGGCTCATGTAACACGGAACGGGCGCAGATATCCTAGGCACAGGCGCACGTACCCTAAGCACAGGCGCATGTAACTTGGACACAGGAGCAGGTACCCTAAGCACAGGCGCAGATATCCTGAACACAGGCCCAGGTACCCCAGGAATAGGCGCGGGTACCCTAGGTACAAGCGCAGGTACCGTAGGCACGGGTGCAATTACCTTACGCACGGGCGCAGGTCAATAGGCACGGGCGGAGGTACCCTAGGCGCACGCGCAGGTACCCTAGGTAAAGGCGTAGGTACCCTAGGCATATGCGTACGTACCCTACGCACAGGTGCAGGTACCATAGGCACAGGCAGAGGTACCCTAGGTGCAGGCATAGGTATCCCAGGCATAGGCGTAGGTACTCTAGGCACAAGGGCAGGTACCCTAGGCACACGCACAGGTACCCTAGTCACAGGCGCAGGTTCCCCTAGGCACAGGCGTAGGTATCCTAGGCACAGGCGCATGTACTCTAGGCACAGGCGCATGAAACCTGGGCACGGGCGCAGGTTCCTCGGCACACGCGCAGGTTCCCTAGGCATAGGCGCAGGTAACCTCGGTACAGGCGCAGGTACACTAGGCAAAGGTGCAGGTACCCTAGGCACAAGCGCAGGTACCCTAGGCACGGGCGCAGGTATCCTAAGCACATGCGCAGGTACACTAGACACAGGCGCACATACCCTAAGCACAGGCGCAGGTACCCCAGGCACAGGCGCAGGTAGTCTAGGAACAGGCGCACGTACCCTAGGCATAGGCGAATGTACCCTAGGAACAAGCGCAGGTACCCTAGGCACAAGCGCAGGTACTCTAAACAAAGGCGCAGGTACCCTAGGTTGACGCGCAGGTACCCTAAGCACAGACGCAGGTACCCTAGGCACACGCGAAGGTACCCTATGCACAGTCGTAGGCACACTAGGCACAGGCGTAGGTACCCTAGGGACAGGCGCACGTACCTCAGGCATAGGCGTACGTATCATAGGCACAAGCGCAGATACCTTGGGCATGCACAGGTACCTTAAGCATAGGCGCAGCAACTGTATGCACAGGCGCAGGAACCCTAAGCACAGGCACAAGTATCCTAGGCACAGGCGCAAGTACCCTAGGCACATTTGTAGGTACCCTAGGCAGGGGCGCATGTACCCTAGGCACAAGCGCACATACCCTAGGCACAGGAGCAGGTACCCTAAGCACAGGCGCAGGTACCCTAGGCACAGGCGCAGGTACCCTAGGCACGGGCGCAGGTACCCTAGGCATGGGCGCAGGTACCCTAGACACGGGCGCAGGTACCCTAGGCACGGGAGCAGGTATCCTAGGCAAAGGCGCAGGTACCCTAAGCACGGGTGCAGGTACCTTAGGTACAGGCGCAGGTACCCTAGGGACAGGCATAGGTACCCTAAGCACATGCGCAGGTGCCGTATGCACAGGCGCAGGTACCCTAGGCAGAGGCCATGTTACTCGAAGCAAAGGCGCACGTACCCTAGGCAGAGGCGCAGGTACCCTACGCACGGGCGCAAGTATCCTAGGGACAGGTAAAGTTACCCTACGGACAGATGTAGGCACCCTTTGGGACATGCACAGGTACCTTAGGCACTAACGCAGGTAACCTGGGCACAGGCGTAGGTACCCTATGCACAGGCGCAGGTACCCTAGGGACAGGCGCAAGTACCCTAGGCACAGGCGCATCTAACCTAGGCACAGGTGCAGGTACCCTACGCACAGGCGTAGGTACCATAGGCACAGACGGAGGTACCCTAGACGCAGGCGCAGGTATACTAGGTATAGGCACAGGTACCCTAGGTATAGGCGCAAGTACCCTAAACACTGACTCGGGCACCATAGGCACAGGCGGAGGTACCCTAGGCGCATATGCAGGTATCCTAGGCACAGGCGCAGGTACCCTAGGCACAGGCGCAGGAACCATAGGCACAAGCGGAGGTACCCTAGGCGCATGCGTAGGTTTTCGAGGCACAGATGCAGGTACACTAGGCACAGGGGCAGGTACTCTAGGCACAGGCACAGGTACCCTAGTCACAGGCGCAGGTACCCTGAGCACAGGTGCAGGTATCCTAAGGACAGGCGAAGGTACCCTAGGCACAGGCGCAGGGAACCTGGGCACAAGCGCATGTATCCTAGGCACAAGCGCAGGTTCCCTAGGCATGGGCGTAGGTCACCTGGGTACATGCGGAGGTACCTTAGGCACAGGCGTAGGTACCCTAGGCACATGCGCAGGTACCCTAGGCACAGGTGCAGGTACCCTAAGCACAAGCGCACGTACCCCAGGCACAGGGAAAGGTACCCTAGGGACAGGCACAGGTACCCTAGGCATAGGCAAAGGTACCCTAGGCAGAGGCGCAGGTACCCTAGGCACAAGCACAAGAACCCTAAGCACAACCGCAGGTACCCTAGGCACAGGCGCATATACCATAGGCACATGCGCAGGTACCTTAGGGACAGGCGCAGGTACTCTAGGCACAGGCGCAGGTATCCCAGGCACAAGCGCAAGTACCCTGGGCACAAGCGCAGGTACTCTAGGAACAGGCGCGGGTACCATAGGCACAGGTGCACTCACGTACCCCACGCACAGGCGTAGGTACCATAGGCACAAGCGTAGGCACCCTAAGCACAAGCGCAGGTACCCTAGGAACAGGCGCAGGTACCCTAGGCACAGGCGCATGTACCCTAGGCACAGGTGTAGGTACCCTTGGCACAGGCGCAGGTACCCTAGGCACGGGCGCATGTACCTTAGACATAGCCGCAGGTACCCTAGGCACGGGCGCAGGTACCCTAGGCACGTGCGCAGGTACCGTAAGCACACGCGCAGGTACCATGCACACAGGCGCACGTACCCTAGGCACAGGCGCAGGTAACCTGGGCATAAGTACATGTACCCTAGGCAGAGGCGCAGGTACCCTAGGCACACGCAAAGGCACCCTAGGCACAAGCGTAGGTACCTTAGGCACAAGAGCACGCACCCTATGCACAGGCGCAGGTACCCTAGGCACAGGCATTGGTACCCTAAGCACAGGCGCAGGTACCCTAGGCACAAGAAGGAACCCTAGGCACAGGCGCAGGTACCGCAGGCATATGCGCATGTACCCTAGCAACAGGCGTAGGTACCCTAGGCACAGGCGCACGTACCATAGGCACAGGCGCAGGTACCATAGGTACAGGCGCAGGTGACCTACGCACAGGGGCAGGTACCCTAGGCACAGGCGAAGGTACCCTAGGCACAGGCGCAGGTAACCTGGGCACATGCGTAGGTACCCTAGACACAGGTGCATGTATCATAGGCACAGGCGCAGGTACCCTAGGCACAGGCGCACGTACCCTATGCACAAGCGCACGTACCCTAGGCACATGTGCAGGTATCCTAGGCACAGGCGCAGGTAACCTAGGCAGTGGCGCAGGTACCCTAGGCACAGGTGCAGGTACCCTAGGCACAGTCGCAGGTACCATAGGCACATGCGCATGTAACCTGGGCACAGGTGCACGTACCCTAGGCACAAGCGCAGGTACCCTTGACATAGGCGCAAGTAACCAGGGCACAGGTGCAGGTACCCTAGGCACAAACACAGGTACTATAGGCACAGGCGCAGGTACCCTAGGCATTGGCAAAGGTACCCTAGGCACAGGCGCAGGTACCCTAGGCACAGGCACAAGAACCATAGGCACAGGTGCAGGTACCCTAGGCACAGGCGTAGGTACCCTAGGCACAGGTGCAGGTACCCTAGGGACAAGCGCAGGTACCGTAAACACAGGCGTAGGTACCCTAGGCACAGGCGCAAGTACCCTAAGCACAAGGATAGGTACTATAGGCACAAGCGCAGGCGCCCTAAGCACAAGCGCAGATACCATAGGCACAAGCGCAGGCGCTATAGCACTAAAGTACCAAAGCCTCACACGTCGGCACTATATCGTCACACTTTGGCACTAGAGCGTCACACTTTGGCACTAGAGCGTCACTCTTTGGCACTAGAGCGTCATACGTTTGCATTTGAGCGTCACAATTTTGCCCTAGAGCGTCGTGCTTTGGCACTAGCGCTTCACTCTTGGGTACTAGAGCCTCACGCTTTGGCACTAGATCGTTACACTTTGGCACAGGAGAGTCACACTTTGGCAAAAGAGCGTCACACTTTTGTACTAGAGCGTCACACTTGGACACTAGATTTCAAAATTTGGCACTAGAGAATCACACTTTGGCACTCGAGCATCACACTTTGGCACTAGAGCGTCACACTTTGGCACTAGAGTGTCACACTTTGGCACTAGAATATCACACTTTTGCACTAGAGCTCCACACATTGGCACTATAGCATTACACTTTGGCACTAAAACGTCACACTTCGGCACTAGAGCGTCACACTTTGGAACTAGAGCTCCAAACGTTGGTACTAGAGCGTCACACTTTGGCACCAGAGCTTCACACTTTGGAACTCGAGCGTCACACTTTTGCATTAGAGCATCACACTTTGGCACTAGAGCATCACACTTTGACACTAGAGCTTCACACCTTGGCTCTAGAGCGTCACACCTTGGCACTAGAGTTCCACACTTTGGCACTAGAGCGTCACACTTTGACACTAGAGCGTATCACTTTGGCACTACAGCGTCACAATTTGGTACTAGAGCTTCACACGTTGGCACTAGAGCGTCACACCTTGGAAGTAGAGCGTCACTCCTTGGAAGTAGAGTGTCACACTTTGGCACTAGAGCATCACATTTTGGCACTAAAATGTCATACGTTAGCACTAGAGCGTCACACTTTGGCACTAGAGCATCTCACCTTGGCTCTAGCGCTTCACACTTTGGCACTAGAGCGTCACAATGTGGCTCTAGACCTTCAAACTTTGGCACTAGAGCGTCACACTTGGGCACTAGAGCTTCACACTTTGGCACTATAGCGTCATACGTTGGCATAGGAGAGTCACACTTTGGCAATAGAGTGCCACACTTTTGTAGTGAAGCGTCACACCTGGGTACTATAACTTCAAACTTTGGCACTAGAGCGTCACACTTTGGCACTAAAGCACAACTCTTTGGCACTATTGCGTCGCACTTTGGCACTAGAGCGTGACACTTTGGCACTGTAGCATCATACTTTGGCACTAGAGCATCACACATTTGCACTATAGCATCACAATTCGGCACTACATCGTCACACTTTGGCACTAGAGCGTCACATTATGAAACTAGAGTTTCAAACGTTGGCACTAGAGCATCACACTTCCGCACTAGAGCTTCACACTTTGGCACTCGAGCGTCACACGTTGGCACTAGAGCATCACACTTTGGCACTAGAGCTTCACACTTTGGCACTAGAACGTCACACTTTGGCACTAGAGTTCCATACTTTGGCATTAGAGCGTCACACTTTTATTTTAGAGCGTCACACCTTGGCACTAGAGCGTCACAATTTGGTACTAGAGTTCCAAACTTTGGCACTAGAGCGTCACACTTTGACACTAGAGCGTTACAGTTTGGCACTAGAGCATCACAAATTGGCACTAGAGCTTCACACGTTGGTACTAGAGCGTCACTCCTTGGAAGTAGAGCATCACACTTTGGCACTAGAGTGTCACATTTTGGCACTAGAATGTCATACGTTGGCACTAGAGCGTCACATCTTGGCACTAGAGCATCTCACTTTGGCTCTAGCGCTTCACACTTTGGCACTAGAGCGTCACAATGTGGCACTAGACCTTCAAACTTTGGCACTAGAACGTCACACTTGGGCACTATAGCCTCACACTTTGGCCCTAGAGCGTCATACGTTGGCACATGTAGGTCACACTTTGGCAATAGAACGTCACACTTTCGTACTAAAGCGTCACACCTGTGTACTACAGTTTCCAACTTTGGCACTAGAGCGTCACACTTTGGCACTAAAGGATCACTCGTTGGCACTATAGCGTCACACTTTGGCACTAGAGCATCACACTTTGGCACTGTAGCATCATGCTTTGGCACTAGAGCATCACACTTTGGCACTGTAGCGTCACACTTTGGCACTAAAACATCACACTTTGGCACTAGAGTGTCACACTCTCGAACTAGAGCTCCAAACGTTGGCACTAGAGCGTCACACTTCGGCACTAGAGCTTCACACTTTGGCACTCGAGCGTCACGCGTTGGCACTACAGCATCACACTTTGGCACTAGAGCTTCACACCTTGGTACTAGAGCGTCACACTTTGGCACTAGAGTTCCATATTTTGGCATTAGAGCGTCACACTTAGATACTAGAGCGTCACACCTTGGCACTAGAGCGTCACACTTTGGCACTAGAGTTCCACACTTTGGCACTAGAGCGTCACACTTTGGCACTAGAGCGTTACAGTTTGGCACTAGAGCATCACAAATTGGCACTAGAGCTTCACACGTTGGCACTAGAGCATCACTCCTTGGAAGTAGAGCGTCACACTTTGGGACTAGAACGTCATACGTTAGTAGTGGAGGGTCACACTTTGGCACTAGGGCATCTCATTTCGGCTCTAGCGCTTCACACTTTGGCACTAGAGCGTCACAATGTGGCACTAGACCTTCAAGCTTTGGCGCTAGAGCGTCACACTTGGGCACCATAGCTTCACACTTTGGCACTAGAGCGTCATTCTTTGGCACAGGAGAGTCACACTTTGGCAATTGAGCGTCACACTTTCGTACTAAAGCGTCACACCTGGGTACTATAGTTTTGAACTTTCGCACTAGAGCGTCACCCTTTGGCACTAAAGCATCACTCTTTGGCACTATAGCGTCACACTTTGGCACAAGAGCGTCACACTTTGGCACTATAGCATCATACTTTGGCACTAGAGCATCACACTTTGGCACCATAGCGTCACACTTTGGCACTACAGCGTCATACTTTGGCACTAGAGCGTCACACTCTGGAACTAGAGCTCCAAACGTTGGCACTAGAGCGCCACACTTCCGCACTAGAGCTTCACACTTTGGCACTCGAGCGTCACGCGTTGGCACTAGAGCATCACACTTTGGCACTAGAGCATCTCACTTTGGCACTACAGCTTCACACCTTGGCACTCGAGCATCACACTTTGGCACTTGACCTTCATACTTTGGTACTAGAACGTCACACTTTGGCCCTAGATTGTCACAAATTGGCACTAGAGCGTCACACTTTGGCGCTAGAGCGTCACACTTTGGCACTATATCATCACACTTTGGCACTCGAGCGTCGCACTTTGGCACTAGAGCGTCACACTTGGCACTAGAGGATCACACTTGGGCACTAGAGCTTCAAACGTTTGCAGTAGAGCGTCAGACTTTAGCAGTGCAGCATCACACTTTGGCACAAGAGCGTCACACTTTGGCACCAGAGTATCACACTTTTGCACTAGAGTTTCAAACTTTGGCACTAGAGCCTTGCACTTTGGCACTAGAGCATCACACTTTGGCACTAGAGCGTCACACTTCGGCACTAGAGCTTCACACTTTGGCACTCGAGCGTCCCACGTTGGCACTAGAGCATCACACTTTGGCATTAGAGCTTCACACCTTGGCACTAGAGAGTCACACTTTGGCACTAGAGTTCCATACTTTGGCATTAGAGCGTCACACTTTGATACTAGAGCGTCACACCTTGGCACTAGAGCGTCACACTTTGGCACTAGAGTTCCACACTTTGGGACTAGAGCGTCACACTTTGGCACTAGAGCGCCACAGTTTGGCACCAGAGCATCACAAATTGGCACTAGAGCTTCACACGTTGGCACTAGAGCGTCACTCCTTGGAAGTAGAGCGTCACACTTTGGGAATAAAACGTCATACGTTAGCAGTGGAGCGTCACACTTTGGCAACAGGGCATCTCACTTTGGCTCTAGCGCTTCACACTTTGGCACTAGAGCATCACTATGTGGCACTAGACCTTCAAATGTTGGCACTAGAGCGTCACACTTGGGCACTAGAGCTTCACACTTTGGCACTGGAGCATAATACTTTGGCACAGGAGAGTCACACTTTGGCAATAGAGTGTCACACTTTCGTACTAAAGCGTCACACCTGGGTACTATAGCTTCAAACTTTGGCACTAGAGCGTCACCCTTTGGCACTAAAGCATCACTCTTTGGCAGTATAGCGTCACACATTGGCACTAGAGCGTCACACTTTGGCACTAAAGCATCATACTTTGGCACTAGAGCATCACACTTTGGCACCATAGCGTCACACTTTGGCACTACAGCGTCACACTTTGGCACTAGAGATTCACACTTTGGAACTAGAGCTCCAAACTTTGGCACTAGAGCGTCACACTTTGGCACTAGAGCTTCACACTTTGGCACTCAAGCGTCACGCGTTGGCACTAGAGAATCACACCTTGGCACTATAGCATCACACTTTGGCAATACAGCTTCACACCTTGGCACTAGAGCGTCACACTTTGGCACTGGAGTTCCATGCTTTGGCATTAGAGCGTCGCACTTTGATACTAGAGCGTCACACTTTGGCACTAGAGTGTCACACTTTGGCACTAGATCTTCACACGTTGGCACTAGAGCGTCACTAATTGGAACTAGAGCGTCACACTTTGGCACTAGACTGTCACACTTTGGCACTAGAGTGTCACACTTTGGCACTAGAGTTTCGAATTTGGGCACTAGAGCATCACATTTTGGCACTAGAGCATCTCACTTTGGCAATAGTGTGTTGCACTTTGGAACTAGAGAGTCACACTTTGGCACTAGAGCGTCACACGCTGGTACTGGAGCGTCATACTTTGGCACTAGAGCATCACACTTTGGCACTAGAGAAACACACCCTGGCACTAGAGCATCACACTTTAGGACTAGAGTGTCACACGTTTGCACTAGAGCGTCACACGTTGGCACTAGAGCTTCAAACCCTGGCAATAGAGCGTCAGACGTTGCCACTAGAGCGTCACACTTTGGCACTAGAGCGCCACACTTTGGCACTAGAGCATCACACTTTGGCACTAGAGCTCTACACTTTGGCACTAGAGCGTCACACTTTGGCACTACAGAGTCACACTTTGGTACTAGAGGATCACACGTTGGCACTAGAGTTCCAAATGTTGGCATTTGAGCATCACGATTTGGCACTAGAGCGTCACACATTGGCACTAGAGCGTCACACGTTTGGCACTATAGCATCACACTTTGGGACTAGACCTTCACACTTTGGCACTAGAACGTCACACTTTGGTCTTAGATCGTCACACCTTCACACTAGAGGGTCACACTTTGGCACTAGAGCTTCATACATTTGTACTAGAGCATCACACTTTGGTACTTTAACATCAAACTTTGGCACTAGAGCTTCATTCTTTGGCACTAGAGTGTCATACTTTGGCACTAGAGCTTCACACTTTGGCACCAAAGTGTTACACTCTGGCATAAGAGCTTCACACTTTGGCATTAGAGCGTCACACTTAAGAACTAGAGCATCACACTTTGGCACTAGAGCCTCACACATTGGCACTAGAGCATCACACATTGGCACTAGAGTTTTGAACTTTGGCACTAGAACGTCACACTTTGGCACTAGAGCGTCACACTTCGACACAAGAGCTTCACACTTTGGCACTAGAGCTCCACACTTTGGCACTAGAGCATCACACTTTGGCACTAGAGCATCACGCTTTGGCACTACAGCGTCACAATTTGGTACTAGAGGGTCACCCTCTCGCACAAGAGCGTCACACTTTGGGACTATAGTGTCACACTTTGGCACTAGAGCATCACAATTTGGCATTAGAGCGTCACACTTTGGCACTAGAGCGTCACACATTGGCACTAGAGCGTCACACTCTGGCATTAGCGCTTCAAACTTCGGCACTTGAGCGTCACACTCTGGCACTCAACCTTCACACTTTGGTATTAGAGCGTCACACTTTGGCAGTAGAGCTTCACAATCTGGCACAAGAGCGTCACACTTTGGCACAAGAGAGTCACTATTTGGCACTAGAGTGTCACACTTTGGCACTAGAGTGTCACACTTGGTTACTAGAGTTTCGAACGTTGAGCTAGAGCGTCACAATTTGGCACTAGAGCGTCACACTTTGGCACTAGAGCCTCACACTTTTGCACTTGAGGTTGGAGCTTTGGCACTAGAGTGTCACTCTTTGGCACTAGAGCGTCACTCTTTTGCAATAGAATGTCGCACTTTGGAACTAGAGCATCAAACTTTGGTACTAGAGCGTCACACTTTGGCACTAAAGTGTCACACTTTGGCACTTGAGATTCACACTTTGGCGCAAGAGTGTTACACTTTGGCACAAGAGTGTATCACTTTGGCACTAGAGCATCACACTTTGGCACTAGAGCTTCAAACTTTGGCACTAGAGCATCAGACTTTGGCACTACAGCATCACACTTTGGCACTACAACGTCACACTTTGGCACTAGAGTATCACACTTTGGCACTGGAGTTTCAAACTTTGGCACTAGAGCCTCGCACTTTGGCACTACAGCGTCACACTTTGGCACTAGAGCGTCACACTTTGGCACTATAGCGTCACAGTCAGACTTTGGCATTAGAGCGTTGCACTTTGGCACTAGAGCATCATACTTTTGCACTAGAGCGTCACACTTTGGCGCTAGCACTTCACAATTTTGCACTAGAGCGGCACACTGTAGCACTAGACCATCACGATTTGGCACTAGAGCCTCGTACTTGGACACTAGAGCGTCACACTTTGGCACTAGAGCGTCACACGTTTGTACTAGAGCGTATCACTTTGGCACTAGAGCGTCACACGTTGGCACTAGAGCTTCACACCTTGGCACTCGAGCGTCACCCTTTGGCACAAGAGCATCACACTTTGGCACTTGAGCATCACACTTTAGCACTAGAGCTTCACACCTTGGCACTAGAGCGTCACACTTTGGCACTAGAGTTCCACGCTTTGGCACTAGAGCATCACACTTTGACACTAGAGCATCATACATTGGCACTACAGCATCACACGTTGGCACTAGAGCTTCACACTTTGGCACTAGAGCGTCACTCCTTGGAACTATAGCGTCACACTTTGGCACTATAGTGTCCCACTTTGGCACTAGAGCGTGACACTTTGGCACTAGAGTCTCAAATTTTGGCACTAGAGAGTCACATATTGGCACTAGAGAGTCACACGTTGGCAATAGAGTGTCGCACTTTGGAACTAGAACATCACACTTTGGCACTAGAGCGTCACACCTTGGTACTAGAGCGTCACAACTTGGCACAAGCGCATCACACTTTGGCACTAGAGATTCACACTTTGGCAGTAGAGCGTGACACATTGGCACTAGAGCGTCACACTTTGGCACTAGAGCGTCACACTTTGGCAACAGAGAATCACAGTTTGGCACTAGAACTGCACACTTTGGCACTAGAGCGTCACGCTTTGGCACTATAGTGTCACACTTTGGCAGTAGAGCATCACACTTTGGCACTGGAGCTCCAAACGTTTGCATTATAGCGTCACACTTTGGCACTAGAGCATCACACTTTTGCACGAGAGCGTCACACGTTTGGCACTCGAGCATCAAACTTTAGCACTAGACCTTCATACTTTTGTACTAGAACGTCAGACTTTGGCCCTAGATTGTCACAGATTGGCACTAGAGCGTCACACTTTGGCACTAGAGTGTCACACTTTGGCAATATAGCGTCACACTTTGGCACTAGAGCGTCGCACTTTGGCACTAGAGGGTCACACATTGGCACTAGAGCATCACACTTTGGCACTAGAGCTTCAAACTTTGGTAGTAGAGCATCAGACTTTAGCACTACAGCATCATACTGTGGCACAAGAGCGTCACACCTTGGCACTAGAGAATCACACTTTGGCACTAGAGTTCCAAACTTTGGCACTAGAGCCTCGCACTTTGGCACTAGAGCGTCACACTTTAGCACTAGAGCGTCACACTTTGGCACTGTAGCGTCGCATTTTGGCACTAGAGCTTCATACTTTGGCACTGGAGCGTCACACGTTGGCAGTAGAGCGTCACACTTTGGCACTAGCGCTTCACACTTTCGCACTAGAGCGTTACACTGTGGCACTGGACCTTCACACATTAGCACTAGAGCGTCACACTTGGACACTAGAGCGTCACACTTTTGCACCAGAGCGTCAGACTTTGGAACGAGAGCGTCACGCGTTGGCACTAGAGCTTCAAACCTTGGCACTCGAACATCACACTTTGGCACAATAGCATCTCACATTGGCACTTGAGCATCACACTTTGGCACTAGAGCTTCACAACTTGGTACTAGAGCGTCACACTTTGGCACTAGAGTTCCACACTTTGGCACTAGAGCATCACACTTTGAGACTAGAGTGTCGCACATTGGCACAAGAGCATCACCTTTGGCACTAGAGCATCACACTTTGGCACTAGAGCGTCCCTCCTTGGAACTAGAGCATCACACATTTGCACTAGAGTATCACACTTTGGCACTAGAGCGTCACACTTTGGCTCTATGGTCTCACATTTTGGCACTAGAGAGACATTTGGGCACTAGAGAGTCACACTTTGGCAATAGAGTGTCACACTTTGGAACTATAACGTTACACTTTGACACTAGAGCGTCACACGTTGGCACTAGAGTTTCACACGTTGGCAATAGATTGTACACTCTGGCACTAGAGCTTCAACCTTTGGCACTAGAGCGTCAGACTTTGGTACGACAGGGTCACACTTTGGCACTAGAGCGTCACACTTTGGCACTAGAGTGTCACACTTTGGCGTTAGCGCTTCACACTTTCGCACTAGAGCATCACACTGTGGCACTAGACCAGTACAATTTGGCACTAGAGCCTCACACGTGGGCCGTAGAGCGTCACACTTTGGCACTAGAGCGTCACACGTTTCCACTAGAGCGTCAGACTTTGGCACTAGAGCGTCACACAATGGCACTAGAGCTTCACACCTTGGCACTCGAGGGTCACACTTTGGCACAAGAGCATCACACTTTGGCACTTGAGCATCACACTTTGGCACTAGAGCTTCACACCTTGGCACTAGAGCGTCACACTTTGGCACTATAGTTCCACACTTTGGTACTAGAGCATCACACTTTGACACTAGAGTGTCACACATTGGCACTAGAGCATCACAATTTGGCGCTAGAGCTTCACACTTTGGCACTAGAGCGTCACTCCTTGGAACTAGAGCGTCACACTTTGGCACTATAGTGTCACACTTTGGCATTAGAGCGTCACACTTTGGCACTAGAGAATCACAGTTTGGCACTAGACCTCCACACATTGGCACTAGAGCGTCATGCTTTGGCACTACAGTGTCACACTTTGGCACTAGAGCGTCGCACTTTGGCACTATAGCTCCATATATTGGCATTAGAGCGTCACACTTTGGCACTAGAGCATCACATTTTGGCACTAGACCGTCACACATTTGGCACTCGAGCATCACACTTTGGCACTAGACCTTCATGCTTTGGTACTACCACATCACACTTTGGCACTAGACCGTCACAGTTTGGCACTAGAGCGTCACACTTTGGCCCTAGAGCTTCATACTTTGGTACTGGAGCGTCACACTTTGGCACTAGAGCATCCCACTTTGGCACTAGAGCGTCACACTATGGCACTATAGCGTCACACTTTGGCACTAGAGCGTCGCTCTTTGGCACTAGAGCGTCACACCTTGGCTCTAGAGCGTCAGACATTGGCACTAGCGCTTTACACTTTCGCACTAGAGCGTCACAATGTGGCACTAGACCTTCACACTTTGGTACTAGAGCATCACACTTGGGCACTAGCGCGTCACAATTTGGCACTAGAGCTTCAAACTTTGGCAATAGAGCGTCAGACTTTAGCACTACAGTATCACACTTTCGCACAAGAGCGTCACACTTTGGCACTAGAGTACCACACTTTGGCACTAGAGTTTCAAAACTTGGTACTAGAGCATCGCACTTTGGCACTAGAACGTCACACTTTGGCACTAGAGCATCACACTTTGGCACTATAGCATCACACTTTGGCACTAGAGCATCGTTCTTTGGCACTGGAGCGTCACAATTTGGCACTAGAGCCTCACACTTTCGCACTAGCGCTTCATACTCTCATACAAGAGCGTCACACTCTGGCACTAGACCTTCACACATTGGCACTAGAGGGTCACACTTGGACACTAGAGCGACACGCTTTGGCACTAGAGCGTCACACTTATGCACTAGAGCATCAGACTTTGGCACGAGAGCATCACGCGTTGGCACTAGAGCTTCACACATTGGCACTCGAGCATCACACTTTGGCACAATTGCATCACAGTTTGGCACTTGAGCATCAGAATTTGGCACTAGAGCTTCACACCTTGGCACTAGAGCGTCACGCTTTGGCACTTGAGTTCCACACTTTGGCACTAGAGCGTCGCACTTTGACACTAGAGCGTCGCACATTGGCACTAGAGCGTCACGCTTTAGCACTAGAGCTTCACACTTTGGCACTAGTGCGTCACTCCTTGGAACTAGAGCATCACACATTTGCACTAGAGTGTCACACTTTGGTACTAGAGCCTCACACTTTGGCACTAGAGTCTCAAATTGTGGCACTAGAGAGACACATTTGGGCACTAGAGAGTCACACATTGGCAATAGAGTGTCACACTTTGGAACTAAAGCGTCACACTTTGGCTTTATACATCACACTTTGGCACTCGAGTGTCACACTTTGGCAATAGAGTGCAAACTTTGGCACTAGAGCTCCAACCTTTGGCACTAGAGCATCGGACTTTGGCACTACAACGTCACACTTTGGCACTAGAGCGTCATATTTTGGCACTAGAGAATCATAGTTTGGAATTATACATCCACACTTTGTGTCAAAAGAATGCAATGCGCGAGGAAAGCAGAAGCAGAAGCAAGTAGAAGCAACAAAGCAGGCAGAAGTGACGTTGTGGAGTGAAGGAAGCGGAGCAGTAAGAGCAGGCCCAAGGAGTTAGTCGCAGGGTCGCGAAAGAACGCGAGGCACTGGAGCTCCATGGTAGACAGAGCGTAGATGAGAGAGCTTGAGAGGGGAGCGAAGGAGGCGACGGAAGCGAAAGGTTGAGGATGAGAAAGCGAAGAGCCGTGAGGAGAGAGTGGTGGGCGAAGGCAATGGGAGTGAGAGGCAAGCAGAGCAAGCACACGGCGCCAGTGCCGCGGAACCAAACGGAACAGGATGTGCTGAACTGTTCCTATAAACTCAAGAGAATGAACATCCTCGGTAGAAAAAGGAAACAATAGGATAAAAGAGCAAAGCAATGGCTTCTTTCCGCTAGCCGGACGCGGGTGACAGATGTCACTTTATGAGGGGATAACTTTCTTGGGCTTGCTCCAGTTGTGTTAGGCTTGCTCCAGTTGTCTTGGCTTTGCTCTAGTTGTCTCGGCCTTGCTACAGTTGTTTTGGGCTTGCTCCAAGTGTCATGGGCTTGCCCTAGATGTTTTGGACTTGCTCCCATTGTCTTGGACTAGCTCCAGTTGTGTTGGCCTTGCTCCAGTTGTCTTGGGCTTGCTCCAGCTGTCTTGGCATTGCCCAAGGTGTCATGGCCTTGCTCCAGCTATTTTGGCCATGCTCTAGATACCCTAGCCTTGCTCCAGTTGTCTTGGCCTAGCTCCATTTGTCTTGGGTCTGCTTCAGTTGTCTTGGACCTGCTCTAGCTATCTTGGCTTTGATCCAGCTGTCTTGGCCTTGCTCCAGTTCTCTTTGGCCTGCTCTAATTGTTTTGGGCTTGCTCCAAGTTTTCTTGGCCTTGCTCCAGTTGTCTTGGCCTTGCTCCAGTTGTCTTGGGCTTCCTCTAGATATTTTGAGCTTGCTCCAGGTGTTGTGGGCCTGCTCTAGTTGTAGTGGCCTTGATCTAGTTGTTTTGGGCTTGCTCCAGCTGTCTTGGGCTTGCTCCAGTTGTATCGGCATTGATCCAGTTTTCTAAGGCTTGTTCAAGTTGTCATTGGCTTGCCCCAGCTGCCTTTGGTCTTGCTCCAGTTGTCTTGGGCTTGCTCCAGTTGTCATGGCATTGTTCCAGCTATCTAGAGCTTGCTCCAGCTGTATAGTACTTGCTCCGTCTTTCTTTGCCTTGCTCTAGTTGTCTTGGCCTTGCTCCAGTTGTCTTGGCCTTGCTCCAGTTGTCTTGGACTTGCTCTAGTTGTCTTGGGCTTGCTCCAGTTTTATTGGGCGTGCTCGGATTGTCTTGGGCTTGCTCCTGTTGTCTGGGGTTTGGACCAGTTGTACTGGTCTTGATCTAGTTGTATTGGGCTTGCTCGAGTTGTCCTCGGCTTGCTCTAGTTTTCTTGGCCTTGCTCCAGTTGTCTTGGACTTGTTCCAGTTGTCTTGGGCGTGTTTTAGTTCTCTTGGGCTTGCTCCAGTTGTCTTGGGCTTGCTTCAGTTTTCTTGGGCTTGATACAGTTGTCTTGGCCTTGCTCCAGTTGTCTTGGGCTTGCTCCAATTGTCTTGGCCATGCTCCAGTTGTCATAGTCTTACTCCACTTGTCTTGGGCTTTGTCCACTTGTCTTGGGCTTCCTCCAGTTGTGTTGGGCTTGCTCCAGTTTTATTGGGCTTGCTCAAGTTGTATTGGGCTGGCTCCACTTCTCTTCGTCTTGCTCCAGTTGTATCAGGCTTGCTCCAGTTGACTTGGGCTTGCCCCAGTTGTCTTGGGCTCGCTCTACTTGTGTTGGACTTGCTTGATTTGTCTTAGCCTTGCTCCAGTTGTCTTGGGCTTGCTCCATCTGTCTTGGCCTTGCTGCACTAGTCTTGGCCTTGTTCCAGCTGTCTTTGGCCTGCTCTAGTTGTCTTGGGCTTGGCCCAGCTGTCTTGGGCTTGCTCTAATTTTCTTGGCCTTGTACCAGCTGTCTTGGCCTAACTCCAGTTGTTGTGGTCTTGCTCCAGTTGTCTTGGGCTTGCTCCAATTGTCTTGGCATTTTCCTAGTTGTCTTGGACTTGCTCAAGTTGTTTTGGGCTTGCTCCCGTTGTCTTCGGCTTGCTCCAGTTTTCTTGCCCTTGCTCCAGTTGTATTGGCCTTGCTCCAGATGTTTTGGGCTTGCTCAAGGTGTCTTGGGCTTGTTCCAGTTGTCTTTGCCTTGCTTCAGTTTTCTTAGGCTTGCTCCAGTTGTCTTGGGATTGCTCCAGTTTTCTTGTGCTACTCCAGTTTTCATGGCATTGCTTCAGTTGTCTTAGGCGTGCTCCAGTTGTCATGGGCTTGCCCCAGTTGTCTTGGGCTTGCTCCACTTGTCGTGAGCTTGCTCCAGTTGTCTTGGCCTTGCTCCAGCTGCCTACGGCCTGCTCCATCTTTCTTGGCCTTGCTCCAGTTGTCCTGGCCTTCCTCCACTTGGCTAGGTCTTGCTCCAGTTGTCCTGGGATTTCTCCAAAGGTCTTGGGCTTTCTCCTGTTGTTTTGGGTTTGCTCCAGTTATATTGGACTTACTCCAGTTATCTTGGGCTTTCTCCAGTTGTCTAGGGCCTTTTCCAGTTGTATTGGCCTTATTCCAACTGTCTTGGACTTGTTTCAATTGTCTAGTGATTGTTTCAGTTGTATAGAGCGCAACTAGGGCACAACTAGGGCGCAACTAGGGCGTGGCTAGGGCGCGACTAGGGCGCGACTAGGGCCCAACTAGGGCGCAACTAGGGCGCAACTAGGGCGCAACTAGGGTGCAACTAGGGCGCAACGAGGGTACAACTAGGGCGCAACTAGGGTGCAACTAGGGCGCAACTAGGGCAAAACTAGGGCGCAACTAGGACGCAACAAGGGTGCAACTAGGGCGCAAGAAGGGTGCAAGTATGGCACAAGTAGGGTGCAATTACGGCACAAGTGGGGCACAACTAGGGCGTAACAAGGGCGCAACTAGGGCGCAACTTGAGCGCAACGAGGGCGCAACGAGGGTGCAACAAGGGCTTAACTAGGGCACAAGAAGGGCGCAAGTAGGGTGCAACTAGGGCGCAACTAGGGTGCAACTTGGTGCAACTAGGGCGCAACTAAGGCGCAACTAAGGCGCAACAAAGGCGCAACTAAGGCGCAACTAGGGCGCAAGTATGGCACAAGTAGGACACAGCTAGGGCACAACTAGGGTAAAACTAGGGCGTAGCTAGTGCCCAACTGAGGCGCAACTATGGCGAGAGTAGGGCATAAGTAGGGCGCAACTGGGGCGCAACTAGGGCGCAACTTGGGCACAACTAGGACGCAACTAGGGCGCAAGTAGGGCGCAACTAGGACGCAACTAGGGCACACCTAGGGTACAACTAGGGCGCAACTAGGGCGCAACTCGGGCGCAGCTAGGACGCAACTAGGGCACAACTAGGGTGCAACTAGGGCGCAACTAGGGTCCAACTAGGGTGCAGCTAGGGCGCAACTAAGGCGCAACTTGGGCGCGACTAGGGCGCGACTAGGGCGCGACTAGGGCGCGACTAGGGCGCGACTAGGGCGCGACTAGGGCGCGACTAGGGCGCGACTAGGGCGCGACTTGGGCGCAAATAGGGTACAACTAGGGCGCAACTAAGGCCCAACTAGGGCGCAACTAGGGCATAATTAGGACGTAACTAAGGACAACTAGGGCATAGCTAGTGCCCAACTGAGGCGCAACTAGGGCGCAAGTAGGGCGCCAGTAGGGTGTGAGTTTGGTGTAATAAGGGCGTAAGAAGGGCGCAACTAGGATGTAACTAGGGCGCAACTAGGACGCACCTAGGGCACAAGTAAGGCGCAATTAGAATGCAATTAGGGTGCAAGTAGGGCGCAAGTAGGGTACAAGTAGGGCGCAAATAGTGCGCAACTAGGGCGCAACTAGTGCGCAACTAGTGCGCAACTAGGGTGCAACTAGTGTGCAAGTTGGACGCAACTAGGGCGCAACTAAGGGGCACCTAGGGTGCAAGTAGGGTGCAACTAGAGCGCATCTAGGGTGCAACTAGGGCGCAACTAGGGCACAACTAGGGTGCAAGTAGGGTACAACTAGGGTGCAACTATAGCGCAAGTATGGCACAACTAGGGCGCAACTAGGGTGCAACTAGGGTGCAACTAGTGCGCAAGTAGGGCACAAGTAGGACGCAACTAGCGCGCAACTAGGGCAAAACTAGGGCGTAGCTAGTGCCCAACTAAGGCACAACTAGGTCCAAGCAGGGTGCCAGTAGGGCGCAAGTAGGGTGCATTAAGGGCGCAAATAGGATGCAACTAGGGTGCAACTAGGGCGTAACTGGGGCGCAACAAGGGCGCAAATAGGATCCAAATAGGGCGTACCAAGGGCGCAACTAGGACGCAACTAGGGCGCAACTAGGGCGCAACTAGGACGTAAGCTAAGGCGCAACTAGGACGCAACTAGGGCGCAACTAGGCCGCATCTAGGGCGCAACTAAGGCATAGCTAGGACGCAGCTAGGGCGCAATTAAGGCGTAACTAGGGCACAAGTAGGGCACAAGTAGGACGCAACTAGGGCGCAACTAGGGTACAACTAGGGTGTAGCTAGTGCCCAAGTGAGGCGCAACTAGGGCGCAAGTAGGGCGCAAGTAGGGCGCAAGTAGGGTGTAACTGGTGCGCAACTAGGGCGCAACTAGGACGCAACTAGGGCGCAACCAGGGCGGAACTAGGGCACAACTAGGGCGCAACTAGGGTGCAACTAGCGCGCAACTAGGGCGCAACTAGGGTGCAACTAGGGCGCAACTAGGGCGCAACTAGGGCGTAACTAGGGTGCAACTAGGATGCAAATAGGGCGCAACTAGGGCACAACTAGGACACAACTAGGTCGCAACTAGGGTGCAACTAGGACGCAACTAGGGCGCAACTAGGGCGCAGCTAGGGCACAACTAGTGCGCAACCATGGTGGAACCAGGGCGCAACTAGAGTGTAACTAGGGCGCAACTAGGGTACAACTAGGGCGCAACTAGGGCGCAACTAGGGTGCAACTAGTGCGCAAATAGGGCGCAACTAGAGCACAATTAGGGCGCAAGTAGGGCACAAGTAAGACGCAACTAGGGCGCAACTAGGACACAACTAGGGCGTAGCTAGTGTCAAACTAAGGCGCAACTAGAGTGCAAGTAGGGTGCCAGTAGGGCGTAAGTATGGTGCAATAAGGGCGCAAGAAGGGCGCAACTAGGGTGCAACTAGGGCGCAACTAGGATGCGACTAGGGCGCAAGTAGGATGCAACTCGGCCGCAACTAGGGCGCAAGTAGGGCGCAAGTAGGGTGCAACTAGGGCACAACTAGACGCAACTACGGCGCAACTAAGGCGCAACTAGGGCGCAACTAGGGCGCAACTAGAGCGCAACTAGGGCACAACTAGGACGCAACTAGGACGTAACTAGGATGCAACTAGGGTGCAACTAGGGTGCAACTAGGGTGCAACTAAGGTGCAACAAGGGTGCAACGAGGGCGCAACTAGGACGCGATGAGGGCATAACGAGGGCGCAACTAGGGCGCAACTAGGGTGCAACTAGGACGTAACTAGGGTGCAACTAGGGCGCATCTAGGGTACAACTAGGGCGCAACTAGGGCACAACTAGGGCACAACTAGGACACAACTATGTCGCAACTAGGGCGCAACTAGGACGCAACTAGGGTGCAACTAGGGCGCAACCGAGGCAAAACCACGGCGCAACTAGGGCGCAACTAGGGCACAACTAGGGCGCAACTAGGGCGCAACTAGGGTGCAACTAGTGTGCAATATGGGCGCAACTAAGGCGCAACTAAGGCGCAACTAGCGCGCAAGTAGGACACAAGTAGGACGCAACTAGGGTGCAATTAGTGCACAACTATGGCGTAGCTAGTGCCCAACAAAGGCACAACTAGGGCGCAAGAAGGGTACCAGTAGGACGCAAGTATGATGCAATAAGGACGCAAATATGGTGCAACTAGAGCGCAAGTAGGACGCAACTAGGGCACAACTAGGTCGTGACTAGGGCGCGACTTGGGCGTGACCAGGGCGCAACTAAGGCGCAACTAGGGCGTAACCAAGGCGCAACTATGGTGCAACTATGGCGCAACTAGGGCGCAACTAGGACGCAACTAGGGCGCAACTAGGGTGCAACTATGGCGCAACTAGGGCACAACTAGGGCGTAACAAGGGTGCAACTAGAGTGCAAGTACGGTGCACATAGGGCGCAAGTAGGGAGCAGCTACGGCACAAGTGGGGCACAACTAGGGCGTAACAAGGACGCAACTAGGGTGCAACTTGAGCGCAACGAGGGCGCAACAAGGGCGTAACGAGGGCGCAACGAGGGCGCAACAAGGATGTAAACAGGACACAGCTAGGGCGCAACTAGGATGCAACTAGGGTGCAACTAGGGCGCAACTAGGACGCGACTATGGCGTGGCTAGAGCGCGACTAGCGCGCGACTAGGGCGCGACTTGGACGCAACTAGGACGCAACTAGGGCGCAACTAAGGCGCAACTAGGCCGCAACTAGGGCGCAATAAGGGCGCAACTGGGGGCAACTAGGGCGTAACTAGGGTACAACTTGGGCGTAACTAGGCCGCAACTAGGGCACAACTAGGGCGCAACTAGTGCGTAACTAGGGCATACCTAGGGTGCAACTAGGGCGCAACTAGGGCAAAACTAAGGCGCAACTAGGGCGCAAATATGGACTGGGACTGTGACTGGGACAGGGACAGGGACTGGGACTGGGACTGGGACTGGGACTGGGACTAGGACTGGGACTGGGACTGGGACTGGGACTGGGACTGGGACTGGGACTG
>SZWC01000173.1:270771-285013 GCA_023375785.1 Penium margaritaceum | reverse complement strand
CAAGTAGGGCGCAACTAGGGCGCAACTAGGGCATATCTAGGACGTAACTAGGGCGCAACTAGGGCGCAACTAGGGCAAACCTATGATGCAACTAGGGCACAACTAGGGCGGAACGAGGGCGCAACTAGGGTGCAACTAGGGTGCAACTAGGGCGCAACTAAGGCGCAACTAGGGCGCGACTAGGTCGCGACTAGGGCGCGACTAGGGCGCAACCAGGACGCAAGTAGGACGCAAGTAAGACGCAACTAGGGCGCAACTAGGACACAACTAGAGCGTAGCTAGTGCCCAACTAAGGCACCACTAGAGCGCACGTACGGCACCAGTAGGGCGTAAGTAGGGTGCAGTAAGGGCGCACAAAGGGCGTAACTAGGGTGTAACTAGGGCGCAACTAGGATGCGACTAGGGCGCAACTAGGGCGCAGCTAGGGCGCAACTAGGGTGCAACAAGGGCGCAACGAGGGCGCAACTAGGGCGTAAGTAGGGCGCAACTAGGGGGCAACTAGGGCGCAACTAGGGCGCAACTAGGGTACAACTAGTGTGCAAGTTGGGTGCAACTAGGACGTAACTAAGATTCAACTAGGGCACAAGTAGGACGCAACTAGGGCGCAACTAGGGCGCCAGTAGGGGACAACTAGGGCGAAGCTACTGCCCAACTGAGGCGCAACTAGGGCACAAGTAGGTGCAGAAAGGCGCAAGTAGGGCGCAACTAGGGCGCGCCTAGGGCGCAACTAGGCCGCAACTAGGATGCAACTAGGGCGCAAATAGTGCATAACTAGGGTGCAACTAGGGTGCAAGTAGGGCGCAACTAGGGCACAACTAGGGCACCCGGATGCAACAAGAGCACAACTAGGGGGCAACTAGGACGCAACTATGGCGCAACTAGGACGCAACTTGGGTACAACTAGGGTGGAACTAGGGCGCAACTTGGGTGCAATTAGGATGCAGCTAGTGCGCAACTAGGGCGCACCTAGGGCGCAAGTAGGGCGCCAATAGTGTGTAAGTAGGGTCCAATAAAGGCGCAAGAAGGGCGCAACTAGGGCGTATCTAGGACGCAACTAAGACGCAATTAGGATGCAAGAAGGGCGCAACTAGGGCGCAAGTAGGGCGCAAGTAGGGCGCAACTAGGGCACAACTAAGGCGCAACAAGGGCACAACTAGGGCACAACTAGGGCGCAACTAGGGCACAACTAAGGCGCAACAAGGGCACAACTAGGGCACAACTAGGCGCAACTAGGGCGTTATTATGGCACAACTAGGGTGCAACTAGGGCGCAACTAGGGCGCAACCAGGGCGCAACCAAGACGCAACTAGGGCGCAACTAGGGCGCAACTAGAGCGCAACTAGGGTGCAACTAGGGCGCAACTAGGACGCAATTAGGGCGTAACTGGGGGCAACTAGGGCGCAACTAGGGCGCAACTAGGGCGCAAATAGGGTGCACCTAGGGCACAGTGAGGACACAACGAGGGCGTAACTAGGGCGCAACTAGGGCGCAACTAGGGTGCAACTAGGGCGCAACTAGGGCGCAACTAGGGCGCAACTAGGGTGCAACTAGTCTGCAAGTTGGGCGCAACTAGGGCGCAACTAGGGCGCAACTAGGGTGCAACTAGGGCGCAACTAGGGCGCAACTAGGGCGCAACTAGGGTGCAACTAGTCTGCAAGTTGGGCGCAACTAGGGCGCAACTAAGGCGCAACTAGGGCATAAGTAAGACGCAACTAAGGGCATAATTAGGGGACAACTAGGGCGTTGATAGTGCTCAACTGAGGCGCAACTAGGACGCGAGTAGGCGCCAGTAGGACGCAAGTAGGGTGCAACTAGGGCACAACTAGGGCGCAACTACGACGCAACTAGGGCGCAACTAGTGCGTAACTAGGGTGCAACTAGGGTGCAAGTAGGGCGCAGCTAGGACGCAACTAAGGCGCCAAGGCGCAACAAGGGCGCAATTAGGGGCAACTAGGGCGCAACTACGGCGCAGCTAGGACGCAACTAGGGTGCAACGAGGGCGCAACTAGGATGCAACTAGTGCGCAACTAGGGCGCAACTAGGACGCAACTAGGATGCAACTAGGGCGCAATTAGGGCGCAACTAGGGCGCAATTAGGGCGCAACTGGGGGCAACTAGCGCGCAACTAGGGTGCAACTAGGGCGCAACTACGCACAACTAGGGCTCAACTAGTGCGCAACTAGGGCTTGACAAGGGCGCGACTTGGACGCAACTAGGGCGCAACTAGGGCGCAAGTAGGGTGTAACTAGGGTGCAATTAGGGCGCAACTGGGGGCAACCTGGGCGCAACTGGGGCGCAACTAGGGCGCAACTAGGGCGCAACTAGGACGCAACTAGGGCGCAACTAGGGTGCAATTAAGGCACAACTAGCGCGCAAGTAGGACTCAAGTAGGACGCAACTAGGGTGCAACTAGGACACATCTAGGGCGTAGCTAGTGCCCAACTAAGGCACAACTAGGGCGCAAGAAGGGTGCCAGTAGGGCGCAAGTAGGGCACAACTAGGGCGTAACAAGGGTGCAACTAGGGCGCAACGAGGGCGCAAGTAGGACGCAAATAATGCGCAACTAGGGTGCAACTAGGACGCAAAAAGGGTGAAACTAGGGCGCAAGTAGGGCGCAAGTAGGGCATAAGTAGGGTGCAACTACAGCACAAGTGGGGCATAACTAGGGCGTAACAAGGGTGCAACTAGGGCGCAACTTGAGCGCAACAAGGGCGCAACGAGGGCGCAACGAAGGTACAAGGAGGGCGCATCAAGGGCACAACAAGGGCACAACTAGGACGCAAGTAGGGTGCAACTAGGGCGCAACTAGGGCGCAAGTAGGGCGCAACTATGGTGCAACTATGGCGCAACTAGGGCGCAATGAGGACGCAACTAGGGCGCAACTAAGGCGCAACTAAGGCGCAACTAAGGCGCAACTAGGGCGAAAATAGGGCACGTGTAGGACGCAGCTAAGGCGCAACTAAGGCACAACTAGGGCGTTGCTAGTGCCCAACAGATGCGCAACTAGGGCGAGAGTAGGGCGCAAGTAGGGTGCAAGTAGGGCACAACTAGGGCGCAACTAGGGCGCAAATAGGGCGCAACTAGGAGGCAACTAGGACGCAAGTAGGGCGCAGCTAGTGCGCAACTAGGGCACATATAGGACGTAACTAGGACGCAATTAGGGCGCAACTAGGCCGCAACTATGACGCAACTAGGGCACAACTAGGGCGCAACTAGGACACAAGTAGGGCGCAACTAGGGTGCAACTAGGGTGCAACTAAGGCGTAACTAGGGCGCGACTAAGGCGCGACTAGGGCGTGACTAGAGCGCAACTAGGGCGCAAGTAGGGCGCAAGTAAGACGCAACTAGGGCACAATTATGGTACAACTAGGGCGTAGCTAGTGCCCAGCTAAGGCGCAACTAGGGCGCAAGTAGGGCGCTAGTAGGGCGTAAGTAGGGTGCAATAATGTTGGAAATATGTGGCAGTGGTCACAAGACACTCGTTAGAAAAGAGCTCTTCGGGACGTACGTCAACCAGTACCTCGGAAGACTGTCCTGGTTTGAGCCAATAAATCAAAAGAAGACAAGGACAGGATCACTTCCGAGCGGCAACAAGATAAATGGACAAGCCACGTTTGATTAACGGCAAAGACTAACCGGCTCCGACCAATCGCCGACACCGGTTATGTGACCAACGCGTGCGACTCGGTCCTCATGTCGCGACAACCGACGCCTAAACGTGGCATTCCCAAACCGTGCACGACTGCCAAATATCTCTTGCAAACACAACTACGTGCTAAGGAGCTCCAGATCGCGACGCCTCTAAACAAGCAGCAGCAGCAGACGCAAGGCGGCTCCCGCCACTCCACCATAGCTAAGGACTACGACAGACTCTCTTATAGCACTGGTACTTATCTAGGACTTCCATGTACATTTCCCTGCTTCTCTGTTCTAGTCATATCAACCTTATTGTGTTTCATGACTTTGCCCGCCTCTCGGCTGTGGCATTTCCTTTTTGCTTTCTACCGCCCGCCTCTCGGCTATGGCATTCGCCTTGTGTTTCTGCTGCCCGCTCTTGGCTAAGGCACACCATCAGCCTTTCCACTTGCCCGCACCTCGACGCTAAGGCCTTCAGCCCGTGTCTCGGTGTTGTGGCAGTCCATCCATCAGCCATCCCTTTCGACGTCCATCATCACTCTTCCTCTCACCTTCGCCGCGTCCGCTTCCGTTTGCTGAGGCGCTGTCCTTCCTATCACATATGTTCGCCCCACAACCTGACTGCCCGCTCCTGGCTGCTGAGGCTAGCCTTACCGGCAGCCCGCATCCTTTGCTGTGGCAACCAGCATCACTACTCTGCAGTTCTTCCTCCGGATCAGCTTGTTCCCTTGCGGCACTGCCCCCACTCCTGCATCTTGCTCTGTTGTCTTTGCTCCTTTGCTCCTTTGTCGAGTCATCAGCAAGCTTCTACACTTTGTACTATTATTCTTTGACGTTAGTAGATCGTCAGATACATGCAGCTTTGCCCATGCTTCCTCGTTGATCTCATCTGCTCAGCTAGCACTCTTACTCATTCATGCAGTTTCCTGACATAGTATCAGAGCAGAGTTAAACCTCCTGGCTCTCTTGGCAGCAACATCATCATCACTGACGCCTGAAATGCCTGCCGAATTGCGCCGTTGATCAGCACCAAATGCACTGCCGCCATCACCTTCCTCACCTGCAGGAGCAAAGGGACTGTGTATGGGCACAACCCCCAAGCTCCTACAACCCATATTCTCCTCCGTCTCAACTGAAGCCGTTGCCAAGAGCCATCAACACACACCGGTAATCTCCGGAGCAGCGCCAAACAGCAGCAGCATCTCTCACAGAACCAGCACCACATCTTCACAAGCTGTCCTCTCTGGCTCCATCACCCTGACTATCGTGTCAAAATCGTCACTAAACTGTGTATGGGTACAGTGCAGTGGCGACAGCACAACACAAGAAGCAACGACAGGAGCAGCAGCAGCAGCAGCAGCAGCAATTCTCTAACAAAGTACATAATTCCTCATCTACCTCGTCTCTAGCAGCTAACATTTGAGCCAGAGCCGTCACTATCCACAGACCTGCACAACTACCTCCTTTTTTACATCAACCTCAACCCGCACCGTCGCACATCCCTCTCAACCTTCCCACACCTCCATCATGCTGCTCTTAATTCTTTGTTGTGGATGCCTCGCGGGAGCTGTCGTCAGTCGCCTCACTCAAAAACCAGAACAACGATCCTCCGAGCCTTCCTCCAACTCGCAGCAGAGTCTGCAAAATGCAGTGGTAACACTTCAACACTCCAGTACTCACATTCCGTTACTCAACAGCCCATCGTCCTCATAAGAATTCTCATCTTCAGCCATCACCAGAATCCCTCCCTCCAGCAACATCTTCTCCATCAACTACACTGACGCCACTCAAACCAACCTGCTGGAAATCTGTTCAGCCACAGAATCTGCCTCTGAACCGCTTCACACCACACCATGCCTCACAGCAATTTCTGACAGTAGCACCTCTCGCTGCTGCTAAAAAAGCCAAGCACGTCGAAGACGCCGCCTCCTCTTACAACGCTCTCACAGCACCATTCAGCACCATCAACGGCCCTCAACATCCTCTCAGCCGTCGCTATCACCCACATCTCCTTCATTCAATCACCACAGCTTCCAACCACCAGTCCCTTGCAACATGGCACTTCCCATCAGCACAACTGCTTCCAACGCTCTCATGTGCACCAGCCCATCAGCTCCATTGTTTACCCGCAAAGAACTCGCCAACTTCATGGAGACATTCTACAGAACCACCCTGGACATCACAGAGGAGACTGCAATCTCACAACACATTGCTGACCAGAACAACTTGAGTCTGGACTGCACCAGCTCTCCACAAATGGGCTCACCACGAATCGCTCCTCCATCCATCAACTACCAACCACCTTGTGTTCCATCTCACAGCACATCTACTCTCCTGACACGAGAGCAGACACACCCCCAGTATTCAGCACCGACGAACTGTCGGTGTTCATTACGGAATCACCATCACACCAAATGCCTCAACGGCCAACACAGAAGAAACCTCCATTGCAGCCGTGAAGCTCTCTGAATGTACAACTGACCTGACTCTTCATTGAAGTCAGATCACACAAAGACTGAGGTTCAACTCTCAGACGATGACCAACCAGGTATTGCAATACCTCGGCACACCTACTCCATTCCCTGCTCCTCACACGACATCATCAGCACCCACAGCAACGGTGACGAACCATCAAGAGGCGTCATAAGATCTGGACGAATGTCAGGTCTTGTGACATTGAAGGGGGGTGTTGGATATACGTGGCAATGGGCACAAGACACTTGCCGGAAAAGAGCTCTTCCGGACGTACGTCAACCAGTACCTCGGAACACTGTCCTGGTTCGAGCCAATAAGTCAGAATAGGAAAAGGACAGTATCACTTCCGAGCGGCAACAAGATAAATGGGCGAGGCACGTTCGATTAACAGCAGAGACTGACCGGCACCAACCAACCGCCGGAACCGGTTACGTGACCAACGCGTGCGACTTGGTCCTCATGTCACGACAACCGATGCCTAAATGTGGCACTCCCGAGCCGTGCACGACTGCCAAATCTCCCATGCAAACACTCATACGTGCTAAGGAGCTCCAGATCGCGACGCCTCTAAACAACCAGCAGCAGCAGAAGCAGGGCGGCTCTCGCCCCTCCACCATAACGAAGGACTAAGACAGACTCTCTTCTAGCACTAGTACTTATCTAGGACTCCCATGTACATTTTTGTGCTTCCCTCTTCTAGTCAGATCAACCTTCTTACGTTTCATGACTTTGCCCGCCTCTCGGCTGTGGCATTTCCTTTTCGCTTTCTACCGCCCACCTCTCGGCTGTGGCATTCGCCTTGTGTTTCTGCTGCCCGCTCTTGGCTGTGGCACACCATCAGCCTTTCCACTTGCCCGCACCTTGACACTGAGGCCTTCAGCCCGCGTCTCGGTGCTGTGGCAGTCCATCCATCAGCCATCCCTTTCAACGTCCATCATCACTCGTTGTCTCAGCTTCGTCGCGCCCGCCTCCATTCGTAGAGGCGCTGTCCTTCCTATCACATCTGTTCGCCCCACCACCCGACTGCATGCTCCTGGCTGTAGAGGCTAGCCCTGCCGGCAGCCCGCACCCCTTGCTGTGGCAACGAGCATCACCACTCTGCAATTCTTTCTCCATATCGGCTCGTGCCCTTACGGCACCGCCCCCACTCCTGCATCTTGTTCTGTTGTCTCTACTCCTTTGCTCCTTCGTCGAGTCATCAGCAAGTTTCTGCACTTTGTACTATTATTCTGTGACGTCAGCAGATTGTCAGACACCTGCAGCTTCGCCAACACTTCCTCGTTGCTCTCATCTGCTCACCTAGCACTCTTGCTCATTCATGCAGTTTCCTGACAAATAAGAGTGCAAGAAGGGCGCAACTAGGGTGTAACTAGGGTGCAACTAGGACGCGACTAGGGCGCACGTAGGGCGCAACTAGGATGCAACTAGGGTGCAAGTAGGACGCAAGTAGGGTGCAACTATGGCACAACTAAGACGCAACTAGGGCGCAACTAGGGCGCAACTAGGGCGCAAATAGGGCGCAACTAGAGCGCAACTAGGGCACAACTAGGGTGTACCTAGGACGCAAATAGGGTGCAACTAGGACGCAACTAGGGTGCAACTAGGGCGCAACCAGGGCGCAACAAGCGCTTAACGAGGACGCAACTAGGGCGCAACGAGGGCGCAACAAGGGCGCAAGTAGGGCGCAACTAGGGTACAACTAGGGCGCAACTAGGGTGTAACTAGGGCGTATCTAGGGTGCAACTAGGGCGCAACTAGGGCACAACTAGGGCACAACTAGGACGCAAGTAGGTCGTAAATAGGGCGCAACTAGGGCGCAACTAGGGTGCAACTAGGGCGCAACTAGGGCACAACCAGGGCGCAACTAGGGTGCAACTAGGGCACAACCAAGGCGCAACTAGGGCGCAACTAGGGTGGAACTAGTGTGCAAGTTGGGTGCAACTAAGGCACAACTAAGGCGCATCTAGCGCGCAAGTAGGGCACGAGTAGGACAAAACTAGGGCGCATTTAGGGCACAACTAGGGCGTAGCTAGTGCCCAACTAAGGCACAAGTAAAGCGCAAAAAGGGTGCCAGTAGGGCGCAACTAGGGTGCAATAAGGGCGCAAATAGGGTGCAACTAGAGCGAAACTATGGCGCAACTAGGGCGCGACTAGGTCGTGACTAGGGCGCGACTAGGGCGCAACTAGGGCGCAACTAGGACGCAACTAGGGCTCAACTAGGGCGCAACTAGGGTGCAACTAGGGCGTAACTTGGGCGCAACTAGGGCGCAACTAGGGCGCAACTAGGGCGTAATGAGGGCGCAACTAGGGCGCAACTAGGGCGCAAGAAGAGTGCAACTAGAGCGCAAGTAGGGCGCAAGTAGGGCGCAAGTATGGTGCAACTACGGTACAAGTGGGGCACAACTAGGGCGTAACAATGGCACAACTAGGACGCAACTTGAGCGCAGCAAGGGCGCAACGAGGGCGCAACGAGGGCGCAACGAGGGTGCAACAAGGACGCCACTACGGCGCAACTAGGGCGCAAATAGGGTGCAACTAGGGCGTGACTAGGGCGCAACTAGGGCGCGACTATGGCGCGACTAGAGCGCGACTAGGGCGCGACTAGGGCGCGACTTGGGCGCAACTAGGGTGCAACTAGGGCGCAACTAAGGCACAACCAGGGCGCAACAAGGGCGCAATAAGGGCGCAACTGGGGGCTACTAGGGCGAAACTAGGGTGCAACTTGGGCGCAACTAGGGCGCAACTAGGGCACAACTAGGGAGCAACTAGGGCACAACTAGGGCGCACCTAGGGCGCAACTAGGGTGCAACTAGAGCAAAACTAACGCGCAACAAGGGCGCAAATAGGGCACAAGTAGGACGCAATGAGGCCGCAACTAGTGTACAACTAGGGTGTAGCTAGTGCGCAACTGAGGCGCAACTAGAGCGCAAGTAGGGTGCAAGTAGGGCGCAAGTAGGACGCAACTTGTGCGTAACTAGGGCGCGCACTCAAGCCGCAACTAGGGCGCAACTAGGATGCAAGTATGGCGCAACTAGGTGCAACTAGGGCGCAAGTAGGGCACAAGTAAGACGCAAATATGGCGCAACTAGGGCACGACCAGGACATAGCTCGTGCCCAACTGAGGCGCAACTAGGGCGCAAGTAGGGCGCCAGTAGGGTGGAAGTTTGTTGCAATAAGGCCGCAAAAAGGGCACAACTAGGTGCAACTAGGGTGTAACTAGGACGCACCTAGGGCTCTAGTATGGCGCAACTGGGGCCCAACTAGGGCGCACGTAGGGTGCAAGTAGGGTGTAAGTATGGCGCAACTAGGGCGCAACTAGGGTGCAATTCGGACGCAACTAGAGCGCAACTAGGGTGCAACTAGTGTGCAAGTTGGACGCAACTAGGGCGCAACTAAGGCGCAACTAGAGCGCAAGTAGGGCGCAACTAGAGCGCAACTAGGGTGCAACTAGGGCGCAACTAGGGCGCATTTAGGGCGCAACTATGGTGCAACTAGGGTGCAACTAGAGCGCAAGTACGGCACAACTAGGGCGCAACTATGGTGCAACTAGGGTGCAAGTAGTGCGCAAGTTGGATGCAACTAAGGCGCTAGTAAGGCGCAACTAGCGTACAAGTAGGGCACAAGTAGGACGCAACTAGCGCGCAACTAGGGCACAACTAGGGTGTAGCTGGTGCCCAACTATGGCACAACCAGAGCGCAAGTAGGGTGCAAGTAGGGTGCAAGTAGGGTGCAATAAGGGCGTAAATAGGGTGCAACTAGGGCACAACTATGGTGCAACTAGGGCGTAACTAGGGCACAATTAGGGCGCAACTAGTTTACAACTAGGGTGCAACTAGGGCCCAACTAAGGCTCAACTATGGTGCAACTAGGGCGTAACTAAGGTATAACTAGGGCGCAAGTATGGCACAAGTAGGACGCAACTAGGGTGCAACTAGGGTACAACTAGGATGTAGCTCGTGCCCAACTGAGGCGCATGTAGGGCGCAAGTATGGCGCAAGTAGCGCGCAAGTAGGGTGCAACTAGTGCGCAACTAGGGCAAAACTGGGGCGCAACTAGGGCGCAACTAGGGCGCAACTAGGGCGCAACTAAGGTGCAACTAGGGCGCAACTAGGGTGCAGCTAGGGCACAACTAGGTCGCAACTAGGGTGCAACTATGGCGCAAATAGGGCGCAACTAGGGCGCAAATAGGGCGCAACTAGGGTACAACTAGGGTGCAACAAGGGTGCTGCAGCCTTGGTTTGTTGACCCGGCTTTGGTTTCCATGACCCGGTTTTGGTTTCTGTCATCCGGGTTTGGTTCATGTGACCCGGCTTTGGTTTATGTGACAGGGCTTTGGTTTATGTGACCCGGCTTTGGTTTCTATGACCCGGCTTTTTTTCATGTGACCCGGCTTTGGTTTCTGTGACCTGGCTTTGGTTTCAATGACCCGGCTTTGGTTTTTGTGACCCGACTTTGGTTTCTGTGACCCGGCTTTGGTTTCTGTGTTCCGGCTTTGGTTTCTGTGAACTGGCTTTCGTTTCTCTGACCTGGCTTTGGTTTCTGTGACCCGGCTTTGGGTTGTGTAACCTGGCTTTGCTTTCTGTGACCCGGCTTTGTTTTCCGTGACTCGGCTTTTGTTTCTGTAGCCCGGCTTTGGTTTCTGTGACCCAGCTTTGGTTTCTGTGACCCGGCTTTGGTTTCTGTGACCCGGCTTTGGTTTGTGTAACCCGGCTTTGCTTTCTGTGAACCGGCTTTTTTTCCGTGACTCGGCTTTTGTTTATGTGACCCGGCTTTGGTTTCTGTGACCCGGCTTTGGTTTTATGTGACCCGGCTTTGGTTTCTGTGACCCGGCTTTGGTTTTAATTGATGGTTTTGGTTTCGATGACCTGGCTTTGGTTTCTCTGACCCAGCGCTGGTTTCTGTGACCCGGCTTTGGTTTCTGTCACCCGGCTTTCGTTTCTCATACATGGCTCTGGTTTCTGTGACCCGGCTTTGGTTTGTGTGACCCGGCTTTGCTTTCTGTGAACCGGCTTTTTTTTCCGTGACTCGGCTTTTGTTTCTGTGACCCGGCTTTGGTTTCTGTAACCCGGCTTTGGTTTCTGTGACCCGGCTTTGGTTTTTGTGACCCGGCTTTGGTTTCTAAGACCCAGCTTTGGTTTCTATGGCCAGGCTTTGGTTTCTGTGACCCTGTTTTGGTTTATGTGACTTGGCTTTGGTTTCTCTGACCCGGCTTTGGTTTCAGTGACCCGACTTTGGTTTCTGTGACCCGGCTTTGGTTTCTGTGACCCGGCTTTGGTTGCTGTGACCCGGCTTCCGTTTCTCTGACCTGGCTTTGGTTTCTGTGACCCGGCTTTGGTTTGTGTGACCCGGCTTTGCTTTCTGTGAACTGGCTTTCTTTTCCATGACTCGGCTTTTGTTTATGTGACCCAGCTTTGGTTTGTGTGGCCGGCTTTGGTTTCTATGACCCGGCTTTGGTTTCTGTGACCCGGCTTTGGTTGATGTGACCGGGCTTTTCTTTCTGTGACCTAGCTTTGGTTTCTGTGACCCAGCTTTGGTTTCCGTGACCCAGCTTTGGTTTTGGTGACCAGGCTTTGGTTTCTGTGACCCGGCTTTGGTTTCTGTGACCCGGCTTTGGTTGCTGTGACCCGGCTTTGGTTTCTGTGACCCGGCTTTGGTTTCTGTGACCCGGCTTTGGTTTCTGTGACCCAGCTTTGGTTTCTGTGACCCGGCTTTGGTTTGTGTGACCCGGCTTTGGTTTCCATGACCTGGCTTTGGTTTTGTGACCCGGCTTTGGTTTAAATGACCCGACTTTGGTTTGTGGGACCCGGCTTTGGTTTTTGTGACCTGGCTTTGGTTTCTGTGACCCGGCTTTGGTTTCTATGACCCCGCTTTGGTTTCTGTGACCTGGCTTTGGTTTCTGTGACCTGGCTTGGGTTATGTGACCTGGCTTTGGCTGCTGTAACCCGGCTTATGTTTCTTTGATCCGGCTTTGGATTCTGTGACTCGGCTTTGGTTTCTGTGACCCGGCTTTGGTTTCTATGACCGGGCTTTGGTTTATGTGCTCTAGCTTTGGTTGGTTGACCCGGCTCTGGTTTGTGTGACCCGGCTTTGGTTTCTGTAACCCGGCTTTGGTTTCTGTGACCCGGCTTTGGTTTATGTCACCCGGCTTTGGTTTCTATGACCTGGCTTTGGTTTTTGTGACCCGGCTTTGGTTGCTGTGACCCGGCTTTGGTTTCTGTGACCCGGCTTTGGTTTCTGTGACCCAGCTTTAGTTTATGTGACCCGGCTCTGGTTTATGTGACCCGGCTCTGGTTTCTGTGACCCGGCTTTGGTTTCCATTACCCGGCTTTTGTTTCTGTGACCCGGCTTTGGTTTTTGTGATCTGGCTTTGGTTTTTGTGACCCGGCTTTGGTTTCTGTGGACGGCTTTGGTTTATGTGACCCGGCTTTGGTTTCTATGACCCAGCTCTGGTTTTGTGACCCGGCTTTGGTTTTAACAACCCGTCTTTGGTTTCTGGGACCCGGCTTTGGTTTCTGTGACCCGGCTTTGGTTTTTGTGACCTGGCTTTGGTTTCTATGACCCCGCTTTGGTTTTTGTGACCTGGCTTTGGTTTCAGTGACCTGGCTTTGGTTCTCTGACCTGGCTTTGGTTGCTGTGACCTGGCTTATGTTTCTGTGATCCGGCTTTGGATTCTGTGACCCGGCTTTGGTTTCTGTGACCCAGCTTTGGTTTCTATGACCGGGCTTTGGTTTATGTGCTTTGGCTTTGGTTCGTTGACCCGGCTTTGGTTTGTGTGACCCGGCTTTGGTTTTTGTGACCCGGCTTTGGTTTCTGTGACCCGGCTTTAGTTCATGTCACCCGGCTTTGGTTTCTATGACCTGGCTTTGGTTTGTGACCCGGCTTTGGTTGCTGTGACCCGGCTTTGGTTTCTATGACCTGGCTTTGGTTTGTGACCCGGCTTTGGTTGCTGTGACCCGGCTTTGGTTTCTGTGACCCGGCTTTGGTTTATGTGACCTGGCTTTAGTTTCTGAGACCTGGCTCTGGTTTATGTGACCTGGCTCTGGTTTTTGTGACCAGGCTTTGGTTTCTGTGACCCGGCTTTGGTTTCCGTGACCCGGCTTTGGTTTCTGTGACCTGGCTTTGGTTTTTGTGACCCGGCTTTGGTTTCTGTGGCCCGGTTTTGGTTTCTGTGACCCGGCTTTGGTTTCTATGACCCGGCTTTGGTTTTGTGAACTGGCTTTGGTTTTATTGACCCGGCCTTGGTTTCTGGGACCCGGGTTTGGTTCATGTGACCCGGCTTTGGTTTCTGTGACCCGGGTTTGGTTTCTATGATCCCGCTTTGGTTTTAGTAACCTGGCTTTGGTTTCTGTGACCTGGCTTTGGTTCTGTGACCTGGCTTTGGTTGCTGTGACCCGGCTTATGCTTCTGTGATCCGGCTTATGTTTCTGTGACCCGGCTTTGGCTTTTGTGACCCGGCTTTGGTTTCTATGACCATGCTTTGGTTTATGTGCTCTGGCTTTGGTTCGTTGACCCAGCTTTGGTTTCTGTGACCCGGCTTTGGTTTTTGTGACCCGGCTTTGGTTTCTGTGACCCGGTTTTGGTTTATGTCACCCAGCTTTGGTTTCTATGACCTGGCTTTGGTTTTTGTGACCCGGCTTTGGTTGCTGTGACCCGGCTTTGGTTTCTGTGACCCGGTTTTGGTTTATGTCACCCAGCTTTGGTTTCTATGACCTGGCTTTGGTTTTTGTGACCCGGCTTTGGTTGCTGTGACCCGGCTTTGGTTTCTGTGACCCAGCTTTGGTTTCAATGACCCAGCTTTGGTTTCTGTGACCTGGCTTTGGTTTTTGTGACCTCGCTTTTCTTTCAGTGAGCCGGCTTTGGTTTTTGTGACCCGGCTTTGGTTTCTGTGACCCGGCTTTGGTTATTGTGACCCGCCTTTCGACCCCCTGTGACCCGGCTTTGGACCCTGTGTGACCCAGCTTTGGTTTCTGTGACCAAAGCCGGGTCATAGAAACCAAAGCCAGGTCATAAAGGGTCCAAAGCTGGGTCACACAAACCAAAGCCGGGTCACACAAAACCAAAGCCGGGTCATAGAAACGAAAGCGGGGTCACAAAAACCAAAGTCGGGTCACAGAAACCAAAGCCGGGTCAC
>SZWC01000173.1:257253-269967 GCA_023375785.1 Penium margaritaceum | reverse complement strand
GAAACCAAAGCCGGGTCACAGAAACCAAAACCGAGTCACGGAAACCAGAGCCGGGTCACAGAAACTAAAGCTGGGTCACAGAAACCAAAGCTGGGTCACAAAGACCAAAGCCGGGTCAGAGAAACCAAAGCTGGGTCACAGAAACCAAAGCCGGATCACAGAAAGAAATGCCGGATCATAGAAACCAAAGCCGGGTCACAAAAACCAAAGCCAGGTCACATAAACCAAAGCCGGGACATAGAAACCAAAGCCGGATCATTGAAACCAAAGCCAGGTTACAGAATCCAAAGCCGGGTCATAGCAACCAAAGCGGGGTCACATAAACCAACGCCGGGTCTCAGAAACAAAAGCCGAGTCACAGAAAACAAAGCCGGGTCACATAAAGCAAAGCCGGGTCACACAAACCAAAGCCGAGACACAGAAACCAAAGCCAGGTCAGAGAAACGAAAGCCGGTTCACAGAAACCAGAACCGGGTCACAAGAATCAGAGCCGGTCACATAAACCAGAGCCGGGTCACACAAACCAAAGCCGGGTCACAGAAACCAAAGCCTTGCCACAAAAACCAAAGCCGGGTCACAGAAACTGAAGCCGGATCATAGTGACCAATGCTTGGTCACATTAACCAAAGCCGGGTCACAGAAACCGAAGTCGGGTCACTAAAACCAAAGACGGGTCACATAAATCAAAGCCAGGTCACAGAAACCAAAGCCGGGTCACAGAAACCAAAGCCAGGTCATTGAAACCAAAGCGGAGTCACAAAAAACAAAGATGGATCACAGCAACCAAAGCCGGGTCACAGAAACCGAAGCCGGGTCACAGAAACAAAAGCCGAGTCACTGCAAACAAACCCGGGTCAGAGAAAGCAAAACTGGGTCACACAAACCAAAGCCGGGTCACACAAACCAAAGCCAGGTTAGAGAAACAAAAGCCGGGTCACAAAAACCAAAGCCGGGTCACAGAAACCAAAGCCGGGTCACAGAAACCAAAAGTCGGGTTACAGAAACGAATGCCAGGTCACAGACACCAAAGCCAAGTCACAAAAACCAAAGCCGGGTCACAGAAACCAAAGCCGGTTCATAGAAACCAAAGCCGGTTTACAGAAACCAAAGCCGGGCCAAATAAACAAAAGCCGGGTCACAGAAACCAAAACCGAATCATTGAAACCAAATTCGGGTCCCAGAAACCAAAGCCGGGTCAACGAACCAAAGCCAGAGTACAAAAACCAAAGCCCGGTTATGGAGACCAAAGCCGGGTCACATAAACCAAAGCTGGGTCACAGAATCCAAACCCGGATTGCAGAAACAAAAGCCGGGTCACAGCAACCAAAGCCAGGTCACATAACCAAAGCCGGGTCAAAGAAACGAAAGCCACGTCACAGAAACCAAAGCGAGGTCACAGAAACCAAAGCCGGGTCACAGAAACCAAAGCCGGGTCACACAACCCAAAGCAGGGTCCCAGAAACCAAAGCCGGGTCAGAAGAACCAAAGCCGGGACACAAAACCAAAGCCGGGTCATAGAAACCAAAGCCGGGTCACAAAAACCAAAGCCGGGTCACAGAAACCAAAGCCAGGTCACATAACCAAAGCCGGGTCAAAGAAACGAAAGCCACGTCACAGAAACCAAAGCGAGGTCACAGAAACCAAAGCCGGGTCACACAACCCAAAGCCAGGTCACAGAAACCAAAGCCGGGTCATAGAAACCAAAGCCGGGTCACAAAAACCAAAGCCGGATCAGAGAAACCAAAGCCTATAACAGAAACCAAAGCTGGGTCACAGAAACCAAAGCCGGGTCACATAAAGAAAAGCCGGGTCACAGAAACCAAAGCCGGGTCACAAAAACCAAAGCAGGGTCACATTAACCAAAGCCGGGTCACAGAAACCAAAGCCGGGTCATTGAAACCAAAGCCAGGTTACAGAATCCAAAGCCGGGTCATAGGAACCAACGCCGTGTCACATAAACCAAAGTCGGGTCTGAAAAACAAAGGCCGAGTTAGAGAAACAAAGCCGGGTCACATAAAGCAAAGCTGGGTCACACAAACCAATGCCGGGACACACAAACCAAAGCCAGGTCAGATAAACAAAAGCCGGGTCACATGAACCAAAGCCGGGTCACAGAAACCAAAGCCGGGTCCCAGAAACCAAAGTCGGGTAACAGAAACCAAAGCCGGATCACAGAAACCAAAGCCGGGTCACAGAGGGCTCAAAGCTGGGTCACAGAAACCAAAGGCGAGTCACAGAAACCAAAACCGGGTCAGAGAAACCAAAGCCGGGTCACAAAAACCAAAGCCGGGTCACATAAACCAAAGCCGGGTCACAGAAACCAAAACCGGGTTACAGAAACCAAAACCGGGTCACAGAAACCAAAGCCGGGTCACAAAAACCAAAGCCGGGTCACATAAACCAAAGCCGGGTCACAGAAACCAAAACCGGGTTACAGAAACCAAAACCGGGTCACAGAAACCAAAGCCGGGTCACATAAACCAAAGCCGAATGACAGAGGGTCAAACGCTGGGTCATAGAAACCAAAGACGAGTCACATAAACCAAAGCCGGATCATAGAGACCAAAGCCGGGTCACGGAAACCAACGCCGGATCACAGAAACCAAAGCCGGGTAACAGAAACCAAAGCTGGGTCACAAAAACCAAAGCCGGGTCATAGAAACCAAAGCCGGGTCACAAAAACCAAAGTCGGGTCACAGAAACCAAAGCTGGGTCACAGAAACCAAAGCCCGGTCACAAAAACCATAGTCAGGTCACAGAAACCAAAGCCGGATCACAGAAATCAAAGCAGGGTTACATCAACCAAAGCCGGGTCACAGAAACCAAAGCCGGGACACAGAAAACACAGCCGGTCAAAGAGACACAAGCCGGGTCATAGACACCAAAGCCGGGTCACAAAAACCAAAGCCGGGTCACAGAAACCAAAGCCGGATCACAGAGACCAAAGCCGGGTCACGGAAACCAACGCCGGATCACAGAAACCAAAGCCGGATCACAGAGACCAAAGCCGGGTCACGGAAACCAACGCCGGATCACAGAAACCAAAGCCGGATCACAGAGACCAAAGCCGGGTCACGGAAACCAACGCCGGATCACAGAAACCAAAGCCGGATCACAGAGACCAAAGCCGGGTCACGGAAACCAACGCCGGATCACAGAAACCAAAGCCGGATCACAGAGACCAAAGCCGGGTCACGGAAACCAACGCCGGATCACAGAAACCAAAGCCGGATCACAGAGACCAAAGCCGGGTCACGGAAACCAACGCCGGATCACAGAAACCAAAGCCGGATCACAGAGACCAAAGCCGGGTCACGGAAACCAACGCCGGATCACAGAAACCAAAGCCGGATCACAGAGACCAAAGCCGGGTCACGGAAACCAACGCCGGATCACAGAAACCAAAGCCGGATCACAGAGACCAAAGCCGGGTCACGGAAACCAACGCCGGATCACAGAAACCAAAGCCGGATCACAGAGACCAAAGCCGGGTCACGGAAACCAACGCCGGATCACAGAAACCAAAGCCGGATCACAGAGACCAAAGCCGGGTCACGGAAACCAACGCCGGATCACAGAAACCAAAGCCGGATCACAGAGACCAAAGCCGGGTCACGGAAACCAACGCCGGATCACAGAAACCAAAGCCGGATCACAGAGACCAAAGCCGGGTCACGGAAACCAACGCCGGATCACAGAAACCAAAGCCGGATCACAGAGACCAAAGCCGGGTCACGGAAACCAACGCCGGATCACAGAAACCAAAGCCGGATCACAGAGACCAAAGCCGGGTCACGGAAACCAACGCCGGATCACAGAAACCAAAGCCGGATCACAGAGACCAAAGCCGGGTCACGGAAACCAACGCCGGATCACAGAAACCAAAGCCGGATCACAGAGACCAAAGCCGGGTCACGGAAACCAACGCCGGATCACAGAAACCAAAGCCGGATCACAGAGACCAAAGCCGGGACACAGAAAACACAGCCGGTCAAAGAGACACAAGCCGGGTCATAGACACCAAAGCCGGGTCACAAAAACCAAAGTTGTATCACAGAAATCAAAGCCGGGTCACATAAACCAAAGCCGGGTCACAAAAGCCAAAGGCGGGTCACATGAACCAAAGCCGGGTCACAGAAACCAAAGCCGGGTCATTGAAACCAAAGCCTGGTCACATAAACCAAAGCCGGGTCATAGCAACCAGAGCCGGGTCACCGAAACCAAACCCGGGTCATAGAAACAGAAGCTGGGTCACAGAAAACAAAGCCGGGTCACATAAAGCAAAGCCGGGTCACAAAAACCAAAGCCGGGTCACAAAACCAAAGCCAGGTCAGAGAAACAAAAGCTAGGCCACAGAAACCAAAACCGGGTCACAGAAACAAAAGCTGGGTCACAGAAACCAAAGTCGGGTCACAGAAACCAACGCCGGGTCACAGAAACCAAAGCCAAGTCACAGAAACTAAAGCCGGGTCACAGAAACCAAAGCCGGGTCACATAAACCAAAGCCGGGTCAACAAAGCAAAGCCGGAGCACAGAAACCAAAGCCCGGTCATAGAAACCAAAGCCGGGTCAAATAAACCACAGCCGGGTCACAGCATCCAAAGCCGGATCACATAAACCAAAGCCGGGTCACAGAAACCAAAGCCGGGTCACAGAGACCAAAGCCTGGTTACAGAAACCACAATCGGGTCACATAAACCAAAGCCGAATCACAAAAACCAAAGCGGGGTCTGAGCAACCAAAGCCGGGTCACCGAAACCAAAGCCAGGACACAGAAAACAAAGCCACGTCACAGAGACACAAGCCGGGTCACATACACCAAAGCCGGGTCACAGAAACCAAAGCCGGGTCACAAAAACCAAAGCCCGGTCACAGAAACCAAAGCCGAGACACAGAAACCAAAGCCGGGTCACAAAAACCAGAGCCGGGTCACACAAACCAGAGCCGGGTCACACAAACCAAAGCCGGGTCACAGAAACCAAAGCTTGGCCACGAAAACCAAAGCCGGGTCACAGAAACCAAAGCCAGATCACAGTGACCAAAGCTGGGTCACAATAACCAAAGCCGGGCCACAGAAACTGAAACAGGGTCACAAAAACCAAAGCCGGGTCACATAAACAAAAGCCAGGTCACAGAAACCAAAGCCGGGTCACCGAAACCAGAGCCGGGTCATTGAAACCAAAGCGGAGTCACAAAAACCAAAGCGGGGTCACAGCAACCAAAGCCAGGTCCAAGAAACCAAAGCCGGGTCACATAAACAAAAGACAAATCACGGAAAACAAAGCCGGGTCACAAAAAGCAAAGCCGGGTCTCACAAACCAAAGCTGGGTCACAGAAACCAAAGCCAGGTCCGAGAAACGAAAGCCGGGTCACAAAAGCCAATGCCAGGTCACAGAAACCAAAACCGGGTCACAGAAACCAAAGTAGGGTCACAGAAACCAATGCCGGGTCACAGAAACCAAAGCCAGGTCACAGAAACCAAAGCCGGGACACGGAAACCAAAGCCGGGTCATAGAAACCAAGACCGGGTCACATGAACCAAAGCAAGGACTTAGAAACCAAAGCCGGGTCACAAAAACCAAAGCCGAATCACATAAACCAAAGCAGGGTCACAGAAGCGAGAGCCGGGTCAACGAACCAAAGCCGGAGCACATAAACCAAAGCCCGGTCATATAGATCAAAGCCGGGTCACAGAAACCAAAGCCGGGTCACATAATCCAAAGCCAGATCACAGAAACATACACCGGGTCACAGCAACCAAAGCCAGGTCACAGAACCAAACCCGGGTCAAAGAAACCAAAGCCAGGTCACAGCAACCAAAGCAGGGTCACAGAAACCAAACACGGGTCACAAAAACCAAAGCCGCGTCACAGAAACCAAAGCCGGGTCCCAAAAACCAAAGCCGGGTCACAAAAACCAAAGCCGGATCACAAAAACCAAAGCCGGGTCACAGAAACCAAAGCCGGGTCACAAAAACCAAAGCCGCGTCACAGAAACCAAAGCCGGGTCATAGAGACCAAAGCCAGGTCATAGAAACCAAAGCCGGGTAAGAAAAACCACAGCCGGGTCACAGCATCCAAGCCGGATCACAGAAACCAAAGCCGGGTCATAGAGACCAAAGCCAGGTCATAGAAACCAAAGCCGGGTAAGAAAAACCACAGCCGGGTCACAGCATCCAAGCCGGATCACAGAAACCAAAGCCGGGTCATAGAGACCAAAGCCAGGTCATAGAAACCAAAGCCGGGTAAGAAAAACCACAGCCGGGTCACAGCATCCAAGCCGGATCACAGAAACCAAAGCCGGGTCATAGAGACCAAAGCCAGGTCATAGAAACCAAAGCCGGGTAAGAAAAACCACAGCCGGGTCACAGCATCCAAGCCGGATCACAGAAACCAAAGCCGGGTCATAGAGACCAAAGCCAGGTCATAGAAACCAAAGCCGGGTAAGAAAAACCACAGCCGGGTCACAGCATCCAAGCCGGATCACAGAAACCAAAGCCGGGTCATAGAGACCAAAGCCAGGTCATAGAAACCAAAGCCGGGTAAGAAAAACCACAGCCGGGTCACAGCATCCAAGCCGGATCACAGAAACCAAAGCCGGGTCATAGAGACCAAAGCCAGGTCATAGAAACCAAAGCCGGGTAAGAAAAACCACAGCCGGGTCACAGCATCCAAGCCGGATCACAGAAACCAAAGCCGGGTCATAGAGACCAAAGCCAGGTCATAGAAACCAAAGCCGGGTAAGAAAAACCACAGCCGGGTCACAGCATCCAAGCCGGATCACAGAAACCAAAGCCGGGTCATAGAGACCAAAGCCAGGTCATAGAAACCAAAGCCGGGTAAGAAAAACCACAGCCGGGTCACAGCATCCAAGCCGGATCACAGAAACCAAAGCCGGGTCATAGAGACCAAAGCCAGGTCATAGAAACCAAAGCCGGGTAAGAAAAACCACAGCCGGGTCACAGCATCCAAGCCGGATCACAGAAACCAAAGCCGGGTCACATAAACCAAAGCCGGGTCACAGAAACCAAAGCCGGGTTACAGAAACCACAGTCGGGTCACATAAACCAAAGCCGGATCACAAAAACCAAAGCGGGGTCTGAGCAACCAAAGCCTGGTCACAGAAACCAAAGCCGGGACACGGAAAACAAAGCCGGGTCACAGAGACACAAGCCGGGTCACATACACCAAAGCCGGGTCATAGAAACCAAAGCCGGGTCACAGATACCAAAGCCAGGTCACAGAAACCAAAGCCGGGTCACACAAACCAACGGCGGGTCACAAAAACCAAAGCCGGGTCACAAAAACCAGAGTCGGTCACATGAACCAGAGCCGGGTCACACAAACCAAAGCCGGGTCACAGAAACAAAAGCCGTGCCACAAAAACCAAAGCCGGGTCAAAGAAACCAAAGCCGGATCACAGTGACCAGAACTTGGTCATAGTGACCAAAGCTGGGTCACAGAAAGCGAAGCCGATTCACAAAAACCAAAGCCGGGTCACATAAATCAAAGCCAGGTCACAGAAACCAAAGCCGGGTCACAGAAACCAAAGCCAGGTCACAGAAACCAAAGCCGGGTCACAGAAACCAAAGCCAAGTCACAAAAACCAAAGCCGGGTCACATAAATCAAAGCCGGGTCACAGAAACCAAAGCCAAGTCACAAAAACCAAAGCCGGGTCACATAAATCAAAGCCGGGTCACAGAAACCAAAGCCAAGTCACAAAAACCAAAGCCGGGTCACATAAATCAAAGCCGGGTCACAGAAACCAAAGCCAAGTCACAAAAACCAAAGCCGGGTCACATAAATCAAAGCCGGGTCACAGAAACCAAAGCCAAGTCACAAAAACCAAAGCCGGGTCACATAAATCAAAGCCGGGTCACAGAAACCAAAGCCAAGTCACAAAAACCAAAGCCGGGTCACATAAATCAAAGCCGGGTCACAGAAACCAAAGCCAAGTCACAAAAACCAAAGCCGGGTCACATAAATCAAAGCCGGGTCACAGAAACCAAAGCCAAGTCACAAAAACCAAAGCCGGGTCACATAAATCAAAGCCGGGTCACAGAAACCAAAGCCAAGTCACAAAAACCAAAGCCGGGTCACATAAATCAAAGCCGGGTCACAGAAACCAAAGCCAAGTCACAAAAACCAAAGCCGGGTCACATAAATCAAAGCCGGGTCACAGAAACCAAAGCCAAGTCACAAAAACCAAAGCCGGGTCACATAAATCAAAGCCGGGTCACAGAAACCAAAGCCAAGTCACAAAAACCAAAGCCGGGTCACATAAATCAAAGCCGGGTCACAGAAACCAAAGCCAAGTCACAAAAACCAAAGCCGGGTCACATAAATCAAAGCCGGGTCACAGAAACCAAAGCCAAGTCACAAAAACCAAAGCCGGGTCACATAAATCAAAGCCGGGTCACAGAAACCAAAGCCAAGTCACAAAAACCAAAGCCGGGTCACATAAATCAAAGCCGGGTCACAGAAACCAAAGCCAAGTCACAAAAACCAAAGCCGGGTCACATAAATCAAAGCCGGGTCACAGAAACCAAAGCCAAGTCACAAAAACCAAAGCCGGGTCACATAAATCAAAGCCGGGTCACAGAAACCAAAGCCAAGTCACAAAAACCAAAGCCGGGTCACATAAATCAAAGCCGGGTCACAGAAACCAAAGCCAAGTCACAAAAACCAAAGCCGGGTCACATAAATCAAAGCCGGGTCACAGAAACCAAAGCCAAGTCACAAAAACCAAAGCCGGGTCACATAAATCAAAGCCGGGTCACAGAAACCAAAGCCAAGTCACAAAAACCAAAGCCGGGTCACATAAATCAAAGCCGGGTCACAGAAACCAAAGCCAAGTCACAAAAACCAAAGCCGGGTCACATAAATCAAAGCCGGGTCACAGAAACCAAAGCCAGGTCACTGAAACCAAACTCGGGTCACAACAACCAAAGCTAGGTCACAGCAACCAAAGCCGGGTCACAGAAACCAAAGTCGGGTCACAGAAACGAATGCCGGGTCACAGACACCAAAGCCCAGTCACGACAACCAAAGCCGGGTCAGAGAAACCAAAGCCTATAACAGAAACCAAAGCTGGGTCACAGAAATCAAAGCCGGGTCACTGAAAGAAAAGCCGGGTCATAGAAACCAAAGCCGGGTCACAGAAACCAAATCCGGGTCACATAAACCAAAGCCGGGTCACATAAACCAAAGCCGGGTCATTGAAACCAAAGCCAGGTTACAGAAACCAAAGCCGGGTCAAAGCAACCAACGCCGTGTCACATAAACCAAAGCCGGGTCTCAGAAACAAAGGCCGAGTCACAGAAAACAAAGCCGGGTCACAGAAACCAAAGCCGGGTCACAGAAACCAAAGCCTGGCCACAAAAACCAAAGCCAGGTCACAGAAACCGAAGCCGGATCACAATGACCAAAGTTGGGTCACAGTAACCAAAGCCGGGTCACAGAAACTGAAGCCGGGTCATAGATGTTGGCTCTAGTGGGTGTGGAGGCACCCTCAAGCATGCCTAGCTCTCAGTGATGCACGCTACCAAAGTTTGGGCAGCCAATGGACACCTTTGGTGAAGAGTGTGGAGCACAAGGATCACGGATAGGAGTGGGCAGAATACGTCGCATTCAGTAGATCTGAATCGAAACACGTTTTTTGTTATTTAGCATAGTGAGATTTTATCAGATCCTTATAGCCTGTGATCTAATCTTTCCAACGCATCCAAGCACGCCCAAAACGGAGCAGTAGAGCCCCTGCTACGACCGTCGAAGTAACCCTTGGTGGAGCCGCCCACCTGGCCTTGCACTCTAGGCAACGGGAGGCGCTTCGACGATGACCCGTCCAAGCGCCTTTCTTCGTTCAGAAGTCAGCAAGAAGTTCATCATGGTCAAGGAGGTCCTTATGGTCACCTCATTTATAGACCTCGTGCATTTGGAGGCCATTAGGAATGAACTCGGATCCCTGGTGGTGGAATATCCCGCCACCTATGGCGGGTACCAGATTCCACCCACCCAACACCCGTTTTTCGGGCTAGGCTAACTTTCTGAATACTCACTCAAATCGAGCGATTCAAAGCTTGATCTTGCATGGAAAAATCCAAGGAATCCAAATCTAAAGTCAGATTGGGTGTTCGACTACTCTTCAGTGGTCGAACCAGGGAGTACGATCAACGGCACTCATGGCTAGGGGCACATCATGTCAGCAATCTCCCCCTTGCACCGGAGCCTTGATGTCCTGTCCTTGGAACCTGTAGCATATCAAACTTCACAGCGCAGACCAAGCTCCATGCAGCTTGCGTTGTGCCTGTCCTTGGGCTGTGCCCTGGTCATGGTATCGGCAAGCATGCGCTTAGTGCCACAATGCACAATAGCCGCATCTCCCTTCGCCACCAAGTCCCGCGCGTAGTGATGCCGGGTCTCGATGTGCTCGGTCCTCCTGTGCAGCACCGGGTTCTGGGTCAGGCTGATGGCACTGATTTTGTCAACGTTGAGCACCGTCGGCTTCCTTTGGGGCATGCCGATCTCCTTTAACAGCCGACGCAGCCACACCGCCTCCTTTGCGGCTTCCGCGAGCACGATGTACACCGCTTCGGTGCTCGACAGCGCCACGCAGTCCTGTTTCCTGCTTGCCCATGAAATTGCTGCACCACCAAGCACAAACACGTACCCCGACATTGATTTTCTGTCATCCACATCACTAGCCCAGCCGGCATCCGAGTAGCCGACCAACTCAAGGGAGTCATCACTTGCTCCCCCTCCAAACACGAGCCGCGACTGTTTTGTCGCCTTGAGATAGCGGAGGATCCGCTTCACCGCTTGTCAATACAACGGCCCGGGGTCAGCAACATAGCGGCTCACTTGGCCCTCTGCAAAGGCTAGGTCGGGCCGCGTTGCCACCATGGCGTACATGATGCTCTTCACCGCGGACTGGTATGGCACACCTGCCATCTCCTCCTTCTCCTCGTCCGTGCTCGGGCCCATGCTCGAGCTCAACTCACATGTGGTGGTCATGGGTGTGCCGATGGGGTTGCACTCCTCCATATTGAAGCGGCGGAGCACCTCTTGCACGTACTTTGCCTGCCCCGTCTCCAACGTGCGTGATTTGTGGTCCCTCTTGATGGCGATGCCGAGGTAGTACTCAAGCTTGCCCATGTCGGTCATTTTGAACGGACCGCCAAGCTGCCGCTTCAGGTTGACCAACTCCTCCATGTCCGATGACACAAGGATGAGGTCATCCACGTAGAGGACCACAATCTGGTGCAACCCCGGCTGCTTTTGCACGTACACGCTGTGATCCGCCTCGCAGCGCTTGAAGCCAAGCTCGGCCATCAAGCCGTCCATTTTCAGGTACCACATGAGTGGCACTTGCTTCAGCCCGTAGAGCGCCTTGCAAAGCCGGCACACCTTCCCCGGCGGCGTCTCCATCCCTTTCGGCACCACCATGTAGACCTCCTTGCCCAGGTTGCCGTTGAGGAATGCGGTTTTTACATCCATTTGGTGAACTTCGTAGTCGCGCGCCGCCACCAGCAAGAGGATGGAGCGAATGGAGGCGAACTTCGCCACCGGCGCGAAGGTTTCATCGTAGTGTTCACCTTTTTGCTGGGCGTACCCCTTTGCGACCAGCCGCGCCTTGTACCGCTCCACCTTCCCCTCCTTGGTGAGCTTCTTCTTGAATATCCACTTGGAGCCGATGATTTTTTCACCCTCCGGGTGTACTTACATGCACTTACACGCACTTACACACACTTATACGCCCTTACGTGCACTTACGTGCAGTTACACACACTTACGCGCACTTACGCGCACTTACGTGTACTTATACGCACTTACACACACTTACACATACTTACACACACTTACACATATGTACACACATGTACATGCACTTACACGCACTTACACGCGCTTACACACATACACACACTTCCACGCACTTACACGTACTTATACACACTTATGCACACTTACACGCACTTACACATACTTATACACACTTAGATGCACTTACATGCACTTACACGTACTTACACACACTGAAACGCACTTAAACACACTTACACGTACTTACATTAACTTACACGCACGTACACGCACTCATACGTACTCACACGCACTTACAGGCAGTTACACGCAGCTACACGTAGTTACACGTACTTACACGCACTTACACACACTTTCACGCACTTACACACACTTATACGCAGTTACATGCACTTACACGCACTTACACGTACTTACACATACTTACACACACATACACGTACTTACACGTACTTACGCATTCTTACACGTATTTACACAAACTTACACAAACTTACACGCACTTACACGCACTTCCACACACGTACATGCACTTACAAGCACTTACACGCACTTACACCTACTTACACATACTTATACGCACTTACATGCACTTACACGTACTTACACGCACTTACACGTACTTACACGCACTTACACGCACTTACACGTACTTACACGTACTTACACACACTTTCACGTACTTACACATAGTTACACGCACTTTCATGTACTTACACGCACTTGCACATACATACATGCACTTACACGCACTTTCATGCATTTACACGCACTTACACGCAGTTACACGCACTTACACGCACTTACACGCACGTACACGCACTTATACGCACTTACACGCACTTACACGCACTTACACGTACTTACACGCACTTACACGCACTTACACGC
>SZWC01000173.1:213688-256849 GCA_023375785.1 Penium margaritaceum | reverse complement strand
CGCACTTACACGCACTTACACGCACTTACATGCACTTACACGCACTTACACGCACTTACACACACTTACACGCACTTACACGCACTTACACGCACTTACACGCACGTACACGCACTTACACGCACTTACACGCACTTACACGCACTTACACGCACTTACACGCACTTACACGCACTTACACGCACTTACACGCACTTACACGCACTTACACGTACTTACACGCACTTACATGTACTTACACGCACTTACATGCACTTACACGTACTTACACAGACTTACACGCACTTACACGCACTTACACGCACTTACGTGAACTTTCACGCACTTACATGCACTTACACGCACTTACAAAAACTTACACACACTTACACGCACTTATATACACTTACACATACTTACACGTACTTAGCCGCACTTACACGTACTTACATGCACTTACACGCAGTTACACGCACTTCTACAAACTTACACGCACTTACATGCACTTACATGCACTTACACACACTTACACATACTTACACACACTTACACGCACTTACACACACTTACACACACTTACGCACACTTACATGGACTTACACGCACCTACACGCACTTAGACTTGCTTACATACACTTACACGCACTTACACGCACTGACATGCACTTACACGTACGTATACGCGCTTACGCACATTTATACATACTTAAACGCACGTACACGCAGTGTCACGCACTTACACAAACTTACATGCACTTACACACACTTACACACACTTACACACACTTACACATGCCTACACGCACTTACAAGAACTTACATGTACTTACACGCACTTACATGCACTTGCACACACTTACACGCACTTACATGCACTTACACGCACTTACACACACTTACACGCACCTACATGCACTAACATGCACTTACATGCACTTACATGCACTTACACGTACTTGCAGACACTTACACACACTTACATGCTCTTTAACGCACTTACACGCACTACCATCTACTTACACATAGTTAATTGCACTTACACACACTTACACGTACTTCCACAAACTTACACGCACTTACACACACTTACACGTACTTGTACGCAATTACACACACTTTCACACAGTTACACGCACTTATACATAGTTACACACACTTCCACGTACGTACACGCACTTCCAAGCACTTACACGCCCTCACACGCCTTTACACGCACATATATGCACTTACACACACTTACACGCACTTACGTGTAGCCACATGAAGTTGTACATGCTTACACGCACTTATACGCACTTACACGTACTTACACGCAGTTACACGCACTTACATACACTTACACGCACACATGCGTACTTACACGCACTTACACGAACTTACATACACTTACACGTACTTACATGCAGTTACATGCACTTATACACACTTATACGCACTTATACGCACTTACACGTTCTTACACGCACTTACACACAGTTACACGCACTTACACGCTCTTACACGCACTTACACGTACTTATACGCACTTATATGCACTTACACACACTTACACGTACTTAGACGCAGTTACACACACTAACAAACACACTTACACGCACTTACATGCACTTACCCCCACTTACACGTACTTACTCGCACTTACACGCACTTACACACACTAACATGCACTTATACACACTTACACGCACTTACATACACTTACACACACTTATACGTACTTACACGCACTTACACACTCTTACACACACACTTACACGCACTTACACACACTTACACGTACTTACACACACTTACCCACACGTATACACACTTACATGCACTAACACCCATTTATACGCACTTACACGCACTTATACACACTTACATGCACTTACACGTACTTTCACGCAATTACACACACATACACACACTTACACGAACTTACATGCACGTACATACACTTACACGCACTTACGCGTACCTACACACACTTACACGCACTTACACGCACGTACACGTACTTACATGACTTACACGCACTTACACACACTGACACGCACTTACACGCACCTACACACACTTATCTGCACTTATCTATACGTACACGCACTTACATGCACTTACGCACACTTACACGCACTTACACGCACTTACACGTACTTACATGCACTCATACGTACTCACACACATGAACACGCACTTACATGTTCTTATACGCACTTACACGCACTTAAACGCACTTACTCATACTTACATGCACTTACACATACTTACACGCACTTACACGCACGTATACGTACGTACACGTATGTACACGTACTTACATGCACTTACATGCACTTACACGCACTTAGACGCACTTACACGCCCTTACACGTACTCACACGTACTCAGAAACACTCACACGGACTCACAAGCACTTCTATGCACTTACATACACTTACCTGCACGTACACGCACTTACACGCACTTACACGCACTTAGCCGTGCTTACATGCACTTACACGTACTTACATGCACTTATATGCACTTACACGCACTTTCTCATAGTTACACGTACTTAACAGCACTTATACACACTTACACACATTTACACATACTTACACGCACTAACATGCACTTACACACACTTATACGCACTTAGACACACTTACACGTACTTACACGTACGTACATGCACTTACATGCACTTACACGTACTTACCCACACTTACTCACACGTACATGCACTTACACGCACTTATCCGTACTTACACGCACTTACACACACTTACACACACTTATGTGCACTTACACCTACTTACACACACTTACACTCACTTACATGCATTTACACGCACTTACACGCACTTACACACATTTACACACACTTACGCACACTTACACATACTTACACTCAACATGCACTACCACGTACTTATACACACTTTTACACAATTACAGACACTTACACACACTTACACACACTTACACGCACTTACACGCACTTACACGCACTTACACGTACTTACACACACTTATACACACTTACATGTACTTACATGCACTTGTGCACACTTCCACGCATTTACACGTGCTTACCTACACTTGCACGTACTTACATGCACTTACGTGCACTTACACGCACTTACACACACTTACACACAATAACATGTACTTACACGCACTTACATGTACCTACATGCACTTACACGCACTTACACACACTTACACTCACTCATACGCACTCATACACACTCACACGCACTCACACACACTTACACGCACTTACACGCACTTACCCACATGTACACGCTCTTACACACACTTACACGCACTTACCCGCACTTACACGCACTTACACACACTTACACACACTAACACATACTTACACGCACTTACACGCACTTACACGCACTTACACGCACTTACATGCACATACACATACTTACACGCACTTACGCGTACTTCCACACACTTACACGTACTTAGAGGCACTTACACACATTTACACGCACTTACACGCACTTACACACACTTACACGCACTTACCTGCACGTACACGCACTTATGCATACTTACCCGTACTTACACGCACTATCACGCACTTACACGCACTTACACGCACTTACACACACTAACACCCACTTACACACACTTACACATACTAACACATACTAACACGCAGTTACATGCACTTACATGCACTTAGGCGCACATACACGTACTTACACACACTTTCACGCACTTACATGCACGTACACGCACTTACACCCACATATACGTACTTACACACACTTCCACGCACTTACACGCACTTACACACACTTACACGCACTTACATGCACTTACACATACTTACACACACTTACACATACTTACACGCACTTACACACACTTACATGCACTTACACGTACTTATCCACACTTACATACACTTATACGCACTTATGCACACTCACACGCACTTACACGCACTTACACGTACTTATACGCACTTACACGTACTTATACGCACTAACACATACTTACACGTACTTACACGCACTTACACGCACTTATACATACTTACACACACAAATACGTACTTACGTGTACTTACACGCACTTACACATACTTACGCACTCTTACCCGCATTTACGCGCACTTACATACATTTACACATACTTATACATCCTTACACGTACTTACACGCACTTACACGCACGTAGATGAAAGTACACACACTTACACGCGCTTACACGCACTTACACACACTTACACACACGTCCACGCAAGTACACATACTTACACACACATCAATTCACTTACACATACTTACACGCACTTGCATGTACTTATACGCACTTAAACACACTTACACGTACTTACAAACTCTTACACACACTTACTCCTACTTACACGTACGTACAGTACTTACACGCACTTACATGCACTTACACACACTTACACGCACTTACACGCACTAACACGTAGTTACACGCAGTTACAAGCAGTTATACATAGTTACACGTACTTACACTCACTTACACGCACTTACACACACTTGCACAAAGTTATACGCAGTTACATGCACTTACACGCACTTACATACACTCACATGCACTAACACGCACTTAGGCGTTCTTACATGCATTTACATGCACATACACAAGCTTACACACACTTACACCCATTTACACGTACTTCCACGCACTTACAAGCACTTACAAGCACTTACACATACTTACACGTACTTACACATACTTACAAGTACTTACTGTCAGAATACTGAAGTCAACACTGGTATTCTCCCTCGGATAATCCGAGTTCTGAATAAAAGGTCCATGTTCAGCACCAAGTTAACACGAACCACCTTGCCAACGGATTGTCGGTCACGGCCAGTGACCAAAAAAGCGAGGGGCCCCTGATAACCGCGACCATGTTGCAGTCGCGGCCGGCTAGCAAAGAAGAAGCCGTTGCGATACCTTTGTCCTGTTCTTTGATACATTACCGAGGATGTTCATTCCCTCGAGATAACCATGAAAGTTTTGCTCACCCTGTTCCTCCTTGTTTTCGCGGCCTCGCCATCGTGTCTTCGCTCTGCTCGGCCCTTGCACTTCCTGTCTTTGCCAACTCTCAACGCTTTGCTCCGTCACTCTCGCTCCATTGCTCAGCTCTCATACTCCGCCAACCATCACTCCGCTCACCAGCACTCTCTCTCACATCAGCCTGTCTACCTCCGCTACCTCGCGTCTCAGCCCTCATGTGCTCCAGATACTAACTCCTTGGACCGCTTTTGCTTACGTCACTTTGCTAACGTACACCTGCATGTCCCGATGCTTTTGCTTGCTTGTGTTGCCGCTCTTCTCGTGTCTGCATTCTTCTCACACTTACACCTACTTACACATACTTACATATACTTACACGCACTTACACGCGCTAACACGTACTTACACGCACTTACACGCACTTGCATGCACTTATACATACTTACATGCACTTACATGCACTTACACACACTTACATGCACTTACACGTACTTATACGTACTTACACGTACTTACACACACTTACATGCCCTTATCCGTACTTACACACAGTTATGCATAGTTACATGCACTGAAACGTACTTACACACACTTACACGCACTTACATACACCTGCACGTTCTTGCACACACTTACTCGCACTTACATGTACTTAGACATACTTACACGCACTTACACGTACTCACATGCACTTTCACACACTTGTACGCACTTACGCGCACTTACATACACCTACATGCACTTACACGTACTTACACACACTTACACGTACTTACACTTACTTACACGCACTTACGCACACTTACACATACTTGCACACACTTATACACACTTATACGCACTTACACACACTTACACGCACGTATAAGAACTTACACGCACCTACATGTACGTACATGTACTTATATGCACTTGTACCGAATTATACGCACTTACATGCACTTACGCCCACGTACGCATACTAACACGCATTCATACACACTTACACGCACTTACACACAGTTACACACAGTTACACGCACTTATACACACTCACACGTACCTACACGCACTTGCATGCACTTACACGCACTTACACGCACTTGCACATACCTACATGCACCTATGTGTACTTACACGCACTAACACGCACTTACACGCACTTACACGCACTTCCACGTACTTACACGTACTTACATGTATTTACACGCACTTACATGCACATAAATGCACTTACACACACTTACACGCACCTACAGCCACTTACACATACTTACACGTACTTACCCGCACATACACATACTTACACGCACTTATACACAGTTACATGCACATATACATACTTACACGCACTTACATGCACTTACACGTATTTACACGCACCTATATATACTTACACGCACTTACATGCACTTACACGCACCTACACACACTTATACACACTCACATACACTTACACACACTTACACACACTTACACGCACATACGCACACTTATACTGACTTACACGTACCTACACGCTCTTACACGTGCTTACATACACTTACACGCACTTACACGTACTGACATTCACTTACACCTAATTACACGTACTTACGCACATTTACACATACTTACACGCACGTACACGCAGTTTCAGGCACTTACACGAACTTACACGCACTTACACACACTTACACACACTTACACACACTTACACACACTTACACATACTTACACGCACTTACACATACTTTTACGCACTTACATGCACTTACACGCACTTACACGCAATTACACGCACTTACATGCTCTTACACACACTTACACTCACTTACATGCACTTCCATGCACTTATACGCACTTACATGCACTTACACGTACTTGCACATACTTATACACACTTACACGCTCTTTCACGCACTTACATGCACTTAAACACACTTACACACAGTTAATTGTACTTACACACACTTATACATACTATCACAAACTTACACGAACTTACACACACTTACACATACATACACGCAATGACACACGCTTACACGCAGTTACACACACTTACACGTAATTACACGCACTTACATGTACTTACACGCACTTACAAGCACTTACATGCACTTATAGGCACTTACACGCACTTATACGCACTTACATACACTTACACGCACTTACGTGCAGTTACATACACTTGTATGCACTTACACGCACTTACACGCACGTACACGTACTTAAACGCAGTTACACACACTTACACACACTTACACACATTTATACGTACTTACACGCACTTAAACGCAATTGCACGCACTATCACGCACTTATACGTACTTACACACAGTCACATGCACTTATACAGACTTATGCGCACTTATACGCACTTACACGTTCTTAAATGCACTTACACACATTTACACGCAGTTACGTGCACTTACACACACTTACCCGTACTTACATGCTCTTACACATACTTACACGTACTATTACCTACTTATACGCACTTACAGGAATGTACATGCACTTACATGCACATACATGCACTTACGCGCACTTACAGGAACTTACACGCACTTACACACACACGTACTCACACACACTCACACGCACTCACATGTCCTTATATGCACTTATACACACTTACCCGTACGTAGACGCACTTATACGCACTTTCACGCACTTACCCGTGCTTACACGCTGTTACACACACTTACACACACTTACACGTACTTACACGCACTTACACATACTTACACGCACTTACACGCACTTACACACACTTACACGTACTTACACACACTTACCCACACGTATATGCACTTATACGCACTAACACCCACTTACCAACACTAACACGCACTTATACGCACTTACATGCACTTACACGCACTTACACGTACTAACACGCACATACACACACTCATACACACTTACATGCACGTACACACACTTGTACGTACTTATGCTTACTTACACACTCTCATAAGCACTAACACACACTTACACGTCCTTACATGACTTACAGCAACTTACACCCACTTACACGCACTTACACGTACCTACACATACTTACCTGCACTTACCTGCACGTACACGCACGTACACAAACTTACCCACACTGACACACACTTACACACACTTAGACGTACTTACACACACATATAGGTACTTACATGCATGTACACGCACTTACATGCACGTACACGCACTTACACGCACTTATACGCACTTACACGCACTCACACGTACTCACACACGCTCACACACACTCACACACACTCACATGCACTTATATGCCCTTACACGCACTTAGACGCACTTAAAGACACTTACACACACTTACATGCACTTACACGCTCTTACACGCACTTACACATACTTACACGCACTTATACACAATTACATGTACTTACATGCACTTATACACACTAACACGCACTTACACGTACTTACCTACAAATACACGCACTTACATGCACTTACGTGTACTTACACGCACTTACACGTACTAACACACACTTACACATACGTACACGCACTTACATGTACTTACACGCACTTACACGCACGTACACATACTTACACGTACTCACACGCACTCACACGCACTCACACGCACTCACACGCACTTACACGCACTAACACGCACTTATCCACGCGTACATGAACTTACACACACTTATACACACTTACGCACACTTACACATATTTGCACACACTTACACGTACTTACACGCACTTATACGCACTTGCATGCGCTTACACGCACTTATACATACTTACACGCACTTACGCACACTTGCACACACTTACACGTACTTAGAGGCACTTACACGCATTCACACGCACTTACACGCACTTACACACACTTACACGCACTTACCCACACGTACACGCACTTATACACACTTACCCGCACTTACACGCACTAACACGCACTTAGACGCACTTACACGCACTTACACACACTTACACGCACTTACTCGTACTTACACGCACTTACACGCACTTACACGCACTTACATGCACTCACGCGCACTTAGGCGCACACACACGCACCTACACACACTTACACGTACTTACATGCACTTACACGTACTTGCACGCACTTACACGTACTTATACACACTTACACGCACTTACACGCACTTACACACACTAACACACACTTACACGCACTTACACATACCTACACGCACTTAAACGTACTTATACGCACTAATACGCACTTACACATACTTACACGCACTTACACACACTTACACGTACTTATACGTACTTACCTGCACTTACACACACTTCCACGCACTTACACGCACTTACACGTACTTGCACACACTTACACACACTTACACACACTTAAACACGCTTACATGCACTTACATGCAGTTCTTTGCACTTACACGTACTTACACACACTTACAAGCACTTATACACACTTACACAAACTTACAAACAATTACACGTACTTACACGTACTTACACGCACTTACATGCACTTAGATGCACTTGCATGCACTTACACGTACTAACACGCAGTTATACGCACTTACACGCACTTACACTTACTTTCACACACTTACAAGCACTTACACGCACTTACACCACTTACAGGCACTTACACGTACTTACATACACTTACACGCACTTACATGCACTTACACACACTTACACGTACTTACACGCACTTGCACACACTTAGACACACTTACACCTACTTACACGCACTTACACACACTTACACGCACTTACACACACTTGCATGCACTTGCACGCACTTACGCCTACTTATACGCACTTACACATACTTACACACACTTACCCACACTTTTACGCACTTATACGTAGTTATACATACGTACACACACTTACACGCACTTACACGTACTTATACACACTTACATGCACATAAACGCACTTACATGCACTTACACGCACTTACACACACTTACACGCACTTATACGCACTTACACGCACTTACGCGCACTTACACGCACTTACATGCACTTACACGCACTTACACAAACTTACACGCACTTACACCTACTTACATACACTTCCCCGCACTTACACACACTTACTCGTACTTACACGCACTTACATGCACTAACACACAGTTACACACAGTTACACATGCTTACACGTTCTTACATGCAGTTTCACGCATTTACACGTACTTATACATACTTACACGCACTTATACACACTTACACACACTAACACGCACTTACACATACTTACACACACTTACACATACTTACACGTACTTATATACACTTACATGCACTTACGCGCACTTACCTGGACTTACACGCACCTACACGCACTTACACATACTTACATCCACTTACTCACACTTACACGCACTTACACACGTTTACACATACTTACACACACGCACACGCAATTACACAAATTTACACATACTTACACGTACTTACATGCACTTACACACACTTACACGCACTTACACACACTTACACGCACTTACACGCACGTACTTACACTTACACATACGTACACGCACTTTCATGCACTTGCAAGCACTTACAAGCACTTACACGCACTTACACGGACTTACACGCACTTAGACACACTTACATGCACTTACACACACTTACATGCACTTACACGGACTTACGCGCACTTGCACACACTTACACATACTTACACGCTCTTACACGACCTAAACGCACTTACATGCACTTAACTGCACTTACACGTACTTGCACATACTTAAACAAAAAAACACACACTTACACGTACTTACACACGCACTCACACACCTACACACACTTACACGCAGTTACACGCAGTTATACGTACTTACCCACACTTACACGTACTTACACACACTTACGCGTACTTAAGAGAAATTACAAGCACTTACACGTACTTACACGTACTTATACGCACTTACATGCACATACTTCTACACACTTACATGCAGTTACATGCACTTGCACGCACTTACACGCACTTAGACATACTTACACAGAGTTACACACACTTACACGCACTTACACGCATGTACACGCACTTACACACACATACACACACTTATACGCACTTGCACGCACTTACACGCACTTACACATACTTACACGCACTTACATGCAATTACACACACTTGCAAGCACTTACACACACTAACATGCACTTACATGCACTTACACACACTTACACACACTTACACGCACTTACACACACTTACACATACTTACACACACTTACAGGTACTTACACGTACTTGCAGGCACTTACACGCACTAACATAAACTTACACGCACTTACCTGCATGTATACTCACTTACACGCACTTACATGCACCTACCCGTACTTACACGCACTTACACGTACTTACACGCACTTACACGCACTTACACACACTTAGACGTACTTACACATACTTACACGTACTTACACACACTTATATGCACTTCCGTACACTTACACACACTTACACGCACTTATACACACTTACATGTACTTACACGCACATATACGCACTTACACGCACTTACACGCACTTACACGCACTTACACGCACTTACCCACACTTACCCGTACATACACGCACTTACACGTACTTATACGTACTTACACATACTTACCCGCGCTTTCACACACTTACACGTAGTTATACATGCTTACACACACTCACACGCACTTATACGCACTTACATGCACTTACACACACTTACTTGCACTTACATGCACGTACACGCACTTACACATACTTACACGCAGTTACACGCACTTACGCGCACTTACATGCACTTACACATACGTACACGTACTTACACGCACTTACACGCACCTACACGTACTTACGTGCACATACACATATGTCCACGCACTAACACACACCTACACGCACTTACACACACTCACACATACGTACACGCACTTACACACACTTACATGCACTTAGACACACTTGTACGCACTTACACATACTTACATGCACTTACACGCACTTATACACACGTACATGTACTTACACGTACCTATACACACTTACACGTACGTACACGTACTTATCCGCACTTACATGTACTTACACGCACTTACGCGCACTTACTCACACTTACACGCACTTCCACACACTTACACACACTTACACGTACTTATACGTACTTACACACACTTACATGCACTTACACGCACTTACACCCACTTACATACACTCACACGTACTCACACACACTCACACGCACTCACATGCACTTACACATACTTACACGCACTTACCCGCACTTACAGGCACTTACACGCACTTACACGCACTTACCCGCACTTACACATACTTACACATACTTACACATGCTTACACGCACTTACACACACTTACACGCTCTTATACATACTTACATGCACTTACATGCACTTACACGCATTTATACGCACTCACGCACACTTACACACACTTACACGCACTTACATGCACTTACACACACTTACACGTACCTACACAGACGTATCCGCACGTACACGCACTTACATGCACTTTTCCGCATTTTTACACACTTTTACGCACTTACACGCACTTACACGCACTTACACGCACTTACACACACTTATACACGCTTACTCACACTTACATGCTCTTACACACACTTACACGCACTTACACATACTTACATGCAATTGCACACTTACACGTACTTACACATACTTACACGCACTTACACACACTTACACGCACCTACGTGCACTTGCATACACTTCTACGCACTCACACACACTTACACGCACTTACACACACTTACATGTACTGACACGCACTTACACGCCCTTACACGCACTTACACACACTTATCCGCACTTACCCATACGTACACGCACTTACACGCACTTACCCACTATTACACGCACTTACACATACTTACACACACTTTCACACACTTACACGCACTTACACATACTTCCACGCACTTACACATACTTACACGTACTTACATGTACTTACACGCACTTACGCACACTTACACATACTTACACGCACTTAGACGTACTTACACACACTTAAACGCTCTTATACGTACTTACACACACTTACACACACTTACACGCACTCACACGCACTTACACACACTTACATGTACTTTCATGCACTTATACATACTTACACGCACTTACACGTACTTACCCACACTCACACGCACTTATACGCACTTGCGCGTACTTACACGCACTTACACGTACTTACACAAACTTACACGTACTTACACATACTTACACGCACTTCCACGCACTTACACGTACTTACACATACTTAAACGCACTCACACGTACTCACACATACTCACACGTACTCAGACTCACTTACCTGCACTTACACGCACTGTCTGCATGCACACGCACTTAGACGCACTTACATGCACTTTCCCGCACTTACATACACTTACACGCACTAACACGCACTTACACGCACGTATCCATACGTACGCGCACTTACACACACGCACGCATTTACACGCACTTACACGTACTTGCACGCACTTACACGCACTTACAAGTACTTACACACAGTTACACGCACTTACACACACTTACACACACTTACGCGCACTTACATACACTTACACGCACTTATACGCACTTACACGCACTTACACACAGTTACATGCACTTAGACGCACTTATACACACTTACACACTCAAACACGCACTTACACACACTTGTATGCACTTACACGCACTTACACGCACTTACACGTACTTACACGCACTTACACGTACTTACACGCACTTACATACACTTACACGCACGTGTCCGCACTTATCCGTGTGTACACGCACTTAAACGCACTTACTCACACTTATACACGCTTACACAAACTTACACGCACTTACACGCACTTACACGCACTTGCATGCACTTACACGTACTTACACGCACTGACACGCACTTACACAAACTTATATGCACTTACACGCATCTACACGCACGTACTCGCACTTACACACACTTACACGCAATTACATGCACTCACACGCACTCGCATGCACTCACATGCACTCACACGCACTTACACGCACTTACACACACTTACCCGCACGTACACGCACTTACATGCTCTTTCACACACTTACACGCACTTACACACACTTAAACGTACTTACATGCACTTACACATACTTACACACATTTACACGCACTTACACGCACTTACATACACTTACACGTACTTACACGCACTTACACGTACTTCCGCGCACTTATACACACACACTTACACTTACACGCACTTACACGTACTTACATACACTTACATGTACTTACACGCACTTACACGCACTTACATGCACGTAAACGCACTTACTCGCATTCACCCGTACTTACACGGACTTACACACACTTACACGTACTTACACATACTTACACGCACTTACACATACTTACATGCACTTACACGCACTTACACGCGCTTTAACGCACTTACACATACTTACACGCACCTACGCGTACTTACATACACTTAGACGTACGTACACGCACTTACACGCAGTTACACGCAGTTACACGCAGTTACACGCAGTTACACGCAGTTACACGCAGTTACACGCAGTTACACGCAGTTACACGCAGTTACACGCAGTTACACGCAGTTACACGCAGTTACACGCAGTTACACGCAGTTACACGCAGTTACACGCAGTTACACGCAGTTACACGCAGTTACACGCAGTTACACGCAGTTACACGCAGTTACACGCAGTTACACGCAGTTACACGCAGTTACACGCAGTTACACGCAGTTACACGCAGTTACACGCAGTTACACGCAGTTACACGCAGTTACACGCAGTTACACGCAGTTACACGCAGTTACACGCAGTTACACGCAGTTACACGCAGTTACACGCAGTTACACGCAGTTACACGCAGTTACACGCAGTTACACGCAGTTACACGCAGTTACACGCAGTTACACGCAGTTACACGCAGTTACACGCAGTTACACGCAGTTACACGCAGTTACACGCAGTTACACGCAGTTACACGCAGTTACACGCAGTTACACGCAGTTACACGCAGTTACACGCAGTTACACGCAGTTACACGCAGTTACACGCAGTTACACGCAGTTACACGCAGTTACACGCAGTTACACGCAGTTACACGCAGTTACACGCAGTTACACGCAGTTACACGCAGTTACACGCAGTTACACGCAGTTACACGCAGTTACACGCAGTTACACGCAGTTACACGCAGTTACACGCAGTTACACGCAGTTACACGCAGTTACACGCAGTTACACGCAGTTACACGCAGTTACACGCAGTTACACGCAGTTACACGCAGTTACACGCAGTTACACGCAGTTACACGCAGTTACACGCAGTTACACGCAGTTACACGCAGTTACACGCAGTTACACGCAGTTACACGCAGTTACACGCAGTTACACGCAGTTACACGCAGTTACACGCAGTTACACGCAGTTACACGCAGTTACACGCAGTTACACGCAGTTACACGCAGTTACACGCAGTTACACGCAGTTACACGCAGTTACACGCAGTTACACGCAGTTACACGCAGTTACACGCAGTTACACGCAGTTACACGCAGTTACACGCAGTTACACGCAGTTACACGCAGTTACACGCAGTTACACGCAGTTACACGCAGTTACACGCAGTTACACGCAGTTACACGCAGTTACACGCAGTTACACGCAGTTACACGCAGTTACACGCAGTTACACGCAGTTACACGCAGTTACACGCAGTTACACGCAGTTACACGCAGTTACACGCAGTTACACGCAGTTACACGCAGTTACACGCAGTTACACGCAGTTACACGCAGTTACACGCAGTTACACGCAGTTACACGCAGTTACACGCAGTTACACGCAGTTACACGCAGTTACACGCAGTTACACGCAGTTACACGCAGTTACACGCAGTTACACGCAGTTACACGCAGTTACACGCAGTTACACGCAGTTACACGCAGTTACACGCAGTTACACGCAGTTACACGCAGTTACACGCAGTTACACGCAGTTACACGCAGTTACACGCAGTTACACGCAGTTACACGCAGTTACACGCAGTTACACGCAGTTACACGCAGTTACACGCAGTTACACGCAGTTACACGCAGTTACACGCAGTTACACGCAGTTACACGCAGTTACACGCAGTTACACGCAGTTACACGCAGTTACACGCAGTTACACGCAGTTACACGCAGTTACACGCAGTTACACGCAGTTACACGCAGTTACACGCAGTTACACGCAGTTACACGCAGTTACACGCAGTTACACGCAGTTACACGCAGTTACACGCAGTTACACGCAGTTACACGCAGTTACACGCAGTTACACGCAGTTACACGCAGTTACACGCAGTTACACGCAGTTACACGCAGTTACACGCAGTTACACGCAGTTACACGCAGTTACACGCAGTTACACGCAGTTACACGCAGTTACACGCAGTTACACGCAGTTACACGCAGTTACACGCAGTTACACGCAGTTACACGCAGTTACACGCAGTTACACGCAGTTACACGCAGTTACACGCAGTTACACGCAGTTACACGCAGTTACACGCAGTTACACGCAGTTACACGCAGTTACACGCAGTTACACGCAGTTACACGCAGTTACACGCAGTTACACGCAGTTACACGCAGTTACACGCAGTTACACGCAGTTACACGCAGTTACACGCAGTTACACGCAGTTACACGCAGTTACACGCAGTTACACGCAGTTACACGCAGTTACACGCAGTTACACGCAGTTACACGCAGTTACACGCAGTTACACGCAGTTACACGCAGTTACACGCAGTTACACGCAGTTACACGCAGTTACACGCAGTTACACGCAGTTACACGCAGTTACACGCAGTTACACGCAGTTACACGCAGTTACACGCAGTTACACGCAGTTACACGCAGTTACACGCAGTTACACGCAGTTACACGCAGTTACACGCAGTTACACGCAGTTACACGCAGTTACACGCAGTTACACGCAGTTACACGCAGTTACACGCAGTTACACGCAGTTACACGCAGTTACACGCAGTTACACGCAGTTACACGCAGTTACACGCAGTTACACGCAGTTACACGCAGTTACACGCAGTTACACGCAGTTACACACAGTTACACGTAGTTACACGTACTTACACACACTAAGACGCACTTAAACACAGTTACACATACTTACACGTACCTACGCGTACTTACATACACTTAGACGTACGTACACGCACTTACTCGCATTCACCCGTACTTACACGGACTTACACACACTTAAACGCACTTTCACGCACTTATACACTCTTACGCGCACTTACACACACCTACACGTACTTACCCGCCCTTACACACACTTACACACACTCACGCACACTTACACGCACTTACACGCACTTACATGCACTTACACGCACTTACACACACTTACATGCACTTATACACACTAACATGTACTTACACGCACTTACACGCACTTACACGCACCTACGCGCACTTACACACTCATAGACGTACTTACAAGCACTTGCACGCACTTACACACACTTACACGCACTTACACACACCTACACGTACTTACACGCACTTACACATAGTTACGCACACTTATACACACTCACACACACTTACACGCACTTACACGCACTTACACGTACTTACATACACTTACACGTACTTACACGCACTTACACGCACTTACACGAACATACATACACTTACACGTACTTACACGCACATACACGCACTTACACGCACGTTAATGCACGTACGCGCATTTACCCGCACTTACATGCACTTACACACACTTACACACACTTACACATACTTACACGCACTTACACGTACTTACATGCACTTACACGCACTTACATGTACTTACACACACTTACACGCACTTACACGCACCTACGTGCACTTACACACTCTTAGACGTACTTACAAGCACTTGCACGTACTTACACACACTTACACGTACTTACCCGCACTTACACCCACTTACACGCACTTACACACAATTATACATACTTATACACACTTATACGTACTTTCACGTACTTACATACACTTACACGCACTTGCATGCACTTACACACACTTACATGCACCTACACGTACTTACCCGCACTTACACGCACTTACACACACTTACTCAAACTTACACGCACTAACACGCACTTACACGCACTTACACACACTTACACGCACTTACACACTTTAACATGCACTTACACGCACTTACACGTACTTACACGCACTTACACGCACTTACACACACTTATACGCCCTTACGTGCACTTACATGCAGTTACACACACTTACGCGCACTTACGTGCACTTACGTGTACTTATACGCACTTACACACACTTACGTATACTTACACACACTTACACATATGTACACCCACGTACACGCACTTACACGCACTTACACGCACTTACACACACTTACACACACTTCCACGCACTTACACGTACTTATACATACATACGCACACTTACACACACTTATACATACTTACATACACTTAGATGCACTTACATGCACTTACACATACATACACACACTGAAACGCACTTAAACACACTTACACGTACTTACATGAACTTACATGCACTTACACGCACTCACACGCACTTACACACACTTACACGCAGTTACACGCAGTTACACGTAGTTACACGTACTGACACGCACTTATGCACACTTTCACGCACTTACACACACTTATACATAGTTACATGCACTTGCATGCACTTACACGTACTTACATACACTAACATGTACTTACACGCACTTACACGCACTTACATGCACGTAAACGCACTTACTCGTATTTACCCGCACTTACACGGACTTACACACACTTACACGGACTTACACATACTTACACGCACTTACACATACTTATATGCACTTACACGCACTTACACGCGCTTACACGCACTTACACGTACTTACACGCACCTACGCGCACTTACATACACTTAGACGTACGTACACGCACTTGCACGCTCTTACACACACTTACATGTACTTACCCGCACTTACACCCACTTATACGCACTTACACACAAAAATACATACTTATACACACTTGTACGCACTTATACGTACTAACGTACACTTACACGCACTTGCATGCACTTACACACACTTACATGCACCTACACGTACTTACCCGCACTTACACACACTTACACACACTTACGCGCACTTACACGCACTTACACGCACTTACATGCACTTACACGCACTTACACACACTTACACGCACTTATACACACTAACATGCACTTACACGCACTTACACATACTTACACGCACTTAAACACACTTACACGCACTTGTACGGTCTTACGCGCACTTACATGCACCTACACACACTAACGTGCACTTACACGTACTTACGTGCACTTATACGCACTTACACACACCTACACGTACTTACACACATTTACACATATGTACACACACGTACACGCACTTAGACACACTTACACGCACTTACACACACTTACGCACACTTCCACGCACTTACACGTACTTACACACACTTACACGCACTTACACACACTTACACATACTTACACACACTTACATGCAGTTACACACACTTACACGCACTTAAACACACTTACACATACTTACATGAACTTACACGCACTTACACGCACTCACACGCACTTACACTCACTTACACGCAGTTACACGCAGTTACACGTAGTTACACGTACTTACACGCACTTATACACACTTACACGCACTTACACACACTTATGCGCAGTTACATGCACCTACATGCACTTACACGTACTTACACATACTTACACGCACTTACATGCACTTACACGTACTTACACACACTTACACGCACTTATACACACTAACATGCACTTACACGCACTTACACGTACTTACACGCACTTAAACGCACTTACACGCACTTATACGCTCTTACGCGCACTTACATGCACCTACACACACTAACGTGCACTTACGCGCACGTGCACTTATGCGCACTTACACACACCTACACGTACTTAAACACACTTACACATATGTACACACACGTACACACACTTACACACACTTACACGCACTTACACACACTTACACACACTTCCACGCACTTACACGTACTTACGCACACTTACACGCAGTTACACACACTTACACATACTTACACACACTTACATGCAGTTACATGCACTTACACGTACTTACACACACTGACACGCACTTAAACACACTTACACATACTTACATGAACTTACACGCACTTACACGCACTCACACGCACTTACACGCACTTACACGCAGTTACACGCAGTTACACGTAGTTACACGTACTTACACGCACTTATACACACTTACACGCACTTACACACATTTATATGCAGTTACATGCACCTACACGCACTTACACGTACTTATAAACACTTACACGTACTTACACGTACTTACACGTACTTACGCATTCTTACACGTGTTTATACAAACTTACACAAACTTACACGCACTTACACGCACTTAAACACATGTACATGCACTTACAAGCAATTACACGCACTTACACGTACTTACACATACTTACACGCACTTACATGCACTTACACATACTTACACGCACTTACACGCACTTACACGCACTTACATGCACTTACACATACTTACACGTACTCACACACACTTTCACGTACTTACACATAGTTACACTCAATTTCACGTTCTTACACGCACTTGCACATACGTACATGCACTTCCACGCACTAACACGCACTTACACGCACTTACACGCACTTACACGCACTTACACGCACTTACACGCACTTACACGCACTTACACGCACTTACACGCACTTACACACACTTACACGCACTTACACATACTTACACGCACTTACACGCACTTACACACACTTACACACACTTACACGCACTTACACGTACTTACACATACTTACACGCACTTACATGCACTTACACATACTTACACGTACTTACACGCACTTACACGTACTTACACGTACTTACACGCACTTACACGCACTTACACGCACTTCCACGCACTTACACGCACTTACACACACTTACACACACTTACACGCACTTACACGTACTTACACATACTTACACGCACTTACATGCACTTACACATACTTACACGTACTCACACACACTTTCACGTACTTACACATACTTACACTCAATTTCACGTTCTTACACGCACTTACACATACGTACATGCACTTCCACGCACTTACACGCACTTACACGCACTTACACGCACTTCCACGTACTTACACGCACTTACATGTACACGCACTTACATGCACTTGCACGTACTTACACACACTTACACGCACTTACACGCACTTACACGCACTTACGTGAACTTACACGCACTTACATGCACTTACACACACTTACACAAACTTAGACGCACTTACACGCACTTATATACACTTACACATGCTTACACGTACTTAGCGGTACTTACATGTACTTACACGTACTTACACGCAGTTTCACACACTTCTACAAACTCACATGCACTTACATGCACTCACACACACTTACACATACTTACACACACTTACACGCACTTACACACACTGACACGCACTTACGCACACTTACATGGACTTACACGTACCTACACGCACTTAGACTTGCTTACATACACTTACACGCACTTACACGCACTGACATGCACTTACACTTACGTATACAAACTTACGCACATTTACACATACTTAAACGCACGTACACGCAGTTTCACGCACTTACACAAACTTACACATACTTACACACACTTACACACACTTACACACACTTACACATGCCTACACGCACTTACAAGCACTTACACGTACTTACACGCACTTACATGCACTTACACTCACTTACACGCAATTACATGCACTTACACGCACTTACACGCACTTACACACACTTACATGCACTTACATGCACTTACACGCACTTATATGCACTTACACGTACTTGCAGACACTTACACTCACTTACATGCTCTTTAACGCACTTATACGCACTACCACCCACTTACACATAGTTAATTGCACGTACACACACTTACACGTACTTACACAAACTTACACGCAGTTACACACACTTACACGTACTTGTACGCAATTACACACACTTACACACAGTTACACACACTTGTACATAGTTACACGCACTTCCACGTATGTACACGCACTTACAAGCACTTACACACCCTTACACGCACTTACACACACTTATATGCACTTACACACACTTACACGCACTTACGTGCAGCCACATGAAGTTGTACGCACTTATACGCACTTACAGGCACTTACACGTACTTACACACAGTTACACGCGCTTACACACACTTACACGCACATATACGTACTTACACGCACTTACACGCACTTACACACACTTACACGTACTTACATGCAGTTACATGCACTTATACACACTTATACGCACTTATACACACTTACACGTACTTATACGCACTTACACACAGTTACACGCAGTTACACGTTCTTACACGCACTTACACGTACTTATACGCACTTATATGCACTTAAACACACTTACACGCACTTACACGCAGTTACACACACTAACAAACACACTTACACGCACTTACACGCACTTACACCCACTTACACGTACTTACTCGCACTTACACGCACTTACACACACTAACATGCCCTTATATACACTTACACGCACTAACATACACTTACACACACTTATACGTACTTACACGCACTTACACACATTTACACACACTTACACGCACTTACACACACTTACACATACTTACACACACTTACCCACACGTATACACACTTACATGCACTAACACCCATTTACCCGCACTTACACGCACTTCTACACACTTACATGCACTTACACGTACTTACACGCAATTACACACACATGCACACACTTACACGCACTTACATGCACGTACACACACTTACACGCACTTACGCGTACGTACACACACTTACACGCACTTACACGCACTTACACGTACTTACATGACTTACACGCACTTACACACACTGACACGCACTTACACGCACCTACACACACTTATCTGCACTCACCCATACGTACACGCACTTACATGCACTTACCCGCACTTACACGCACTTACACGCACTTACACCTACTTACATGCACTTATACGTACTTACACACATGAACACGCACTTACATGTTCTTATACGCACTTACACGCACTTACACGCACTTACTCATACTTACATGCACTTACACATACTTACACGCACTTACACGCACTTATACGCACGTGCACGTATGTACACATACTTACATGCACTTACATGCACTTACACGCACTTAGACCTACTTACACGCACTTACACGTACTCACACGTACTCACAAACACTCACACGCACTCACACGCACTTCTATGCACATACACACACTTACCTGTACGTACACGCACTTACACGCACTTACACGCACTTAGCTGTGATTACACGCACTTACACGTACTTACCTGCACTTACATGCACTTACACGCACTTACACGTAGTTACACGTACTTAACAGCACTTATACACACTTACACACATTTACACATACTTACACGCACTGACGTGCACTTGCACACACTTATACACACTTAGACACACTTACACGTACTTACACGTACGTACACGCACTTACATGCACTTACACGTACTTACCCACACTTACTCGCACGTACATGCACTTACACGCACTTATCCGTACTTACACGCACTTACACGCACTTACACACACTTATGTGCACTTACACCTACTTACACGTACTTACACTCACTTACATGCATTTACACGCACTTACACGCACTTACACACACTTACACACACTTACGTACACTTACACATACTTACACTCACTTACACGCACTTACACGCACTTACACACACTTACACGCACTTATACACACTTTTACACACTTACAAACACTTACACACACTTACATACACATACAAGCACTTTCACGCACTTACACGCACTAACATGTACTTACACACACTTATACACACTTACATGTACTTACATGCATTTATACACACTTACACGCATTTACACGTACTTACCTACACTTACACGTACTTACATGCACTTACGTGTACTTACACGCACTTACACGCACTTACACACAATTACACATACTTACACGCACTTACATGTACCTACATGCACTTACACGCACTTACACACACTTACACTCACTCATACGCACTCATACGCACTCACACGCACTCACACGCACTTACACGCACTTACACGCACGTACCCACATGTACACGCTCTTACACACACTTACACGCACTTACCCGCACTTACACGCACTTACACGCACTTACACACACTAACACATACTTACACGCACTTACACGCACTTACACGCACTTACACGCACTTATACGCACATACACATACTTACACGCAGTTACGCGTACTTCCACAGACTTACACGTACTTAAAGGCACTTACACACATTTACACGCACTTACACGCACTTACACACACTTACACGCACTTACCTGTACGTACACGCACTTATACACACTTACCCGTACTTACACGCACTATCACGCACTTACACGCACTTACACGCACTTACACACACTTACAAGCACTCACACACACTTACACATACTAACACATACCTACACGCAGTTACATGCACTTACACGCACTTAGGCGCACATACACATACTTACACACACTTCCACGCACTTACATGCACTTCCACACACTTACACGCACTTACACGCACTTACACGTACTTACACACACTTACACATGCTTACACGCACTTACACACACTTACATGCACTTACACGTACTTATCCACACCTGCATACACTTATACGCACTTATGCACACTTACACGCACTTACACGCACTTACACGTACTTATACGCACTTACACGTACTTACACGCACTAACACGTACTTACACGTACTTGCATACACTTACACGCACTTATACATACTTACACACACTAATACCTACTTACGTGTACTTACACGCACTTATACATACTTACGTGCACTTACCCGCACTTACGCGCACTTACATACACTTGCACATACTTATACATCCTTACACGTACTTACACGCACTTACACGCACGTAGATGAAGGTACACGCACTTACACGCGCTTACATGCACTTACACACACTTACACACACTTCCACATACTTACACGCACTTACACGCACTTACATGTACTTAAACACACTTACACGCACTTACACGCACTTATATGCACTAACACACACTTACACGTACTTACACACACATAAATTCACTTACACATACTTACACGCACTTACATGTACTTATACGCACTTACACACCCTTACACGTACTTACAAACTCTTACACACACTTACTTGTACTTACACGCACGTATAGTACTTACACGTACTTACATGCACTTACACACACTTACACGCACTTACACGCACTAACACGTAGTTACACGTAGTTACAAGCAGTTATACATAGTTACACATACTTACACTCACTTACACGCACTTACACGCACTTGCACAAAGTTATACACAGTTTCATGCACTTACACGCACTTATTTACACTCACATGCACTAACACGCACTTACACGCACCTACGCGTTCTTACATGCATTTACATGCACATACACAAGCTTACACACAGTTACACGCATTTACACGTACTTCCACGCACTTACAAGCACTTAAAAACACTTACACATACTTACACGTGCTTACACATACTTACAAGTACTTACTGTCAGAATATTGAAGTCAACACTGGTATTCTCCCTCGGATAATCCGATTTCTGAATAAAAGGTCCATGTTCAGCACCAAGCCAACACGAACGACCTTGCCAACGGATTGTCGGTCACGGCCAGTGACCAAAAAAGCGAGGAGCCCCTGATAACTGCGACCATGTTGCAGTTGCGGCCGTCTAGCAAAGAAGAAGCTGTTGTGATACCTTTGTCCGCCCTTTGATATATTACCGAGGATGTTCATTCCCTCGAGATAACCATGACAGTTTTGCTCACCCTATTCCTCCTTGTTTTCGCGGCCTCGCCGTCGTGTCTTCGCTCTGCTCGTCCCTTGCACTTCCTGTCTTTGCCAAGTCTCAACGCTTTGCTCTATCACTCTCGCTCCATCGCTCAGTTCTCATACTCCACCAACCCTTACTCCGCTCGCCAGCACTCTCTCTCACATCAGCCTGTCTACCTCCGCTACCTTGCGTCTCAGCCCTCATGTGCTCCAGATACTAACTCCTCGGACCGCTTTTGCTTACGTCACTTTGCTAACGTACACCTGCATGTCCCGATGCTTTTGCTTGCTTCTGTTGCCGCTCTTCTCGTGTCTGCATTCTTCTGACACTTACACCTACTTACACATACTTACATACACCTACACGCACTTACACGCGCTAACACGTACTTACACGCACTTACACGCACTTGCATGCACTTACATATACTTACATGCACTTACATGCACTTACACACACTAACATGCACTTACACGCACTTATACGTACTTACACGTACTTACACACACTTACACGCCCTTATCCGTACTTGCACACAGTTATGCATAGTTATATGCACTCAAACGTACTTACACACACTGACACGCACTTACATACACTTGCACGTTCTTGCACACACTTACTCGCACTTACACGTACTTACATGTACTTACACGCACTTACACATACTCACATGCACTTTCACACACTTATACGTACTTACGCGCACTTACATGCACCTACACGTACTTACACGTACTTACACACACTTACACGTACTTACACTTACTTACACGCACTTATGCACACTTACACATACTTGCACACACTTACACACACTTATATGCACTTACACACACTTACACGCGTGTATAAGCACTTACACGCACTTACATATACGTACATGTACTTATATGCACTTGTACCGACTTATACGCACTTACATGCACTTACGCCCATGTACGCATACTAACACGCATTCACACACACTTACACACACTTACACACAGTCACACATAGTTACACGCACTTATACGCACTTACACGTACTTACACGCACTTCCATGCACTTACACGCACTTACACGCACTTACACATACTTACACGCACTTATATGCACTTACACGCACTAACACGTACTTACACGCACTTACACGTACTTCCACGTACTTACACGCACTTACATGTACTTAAACGCACTTACATGCACTTACATGCACTTACACACACTTACACGCACTTACACCCACTTACACATACTTACGTGCACTTACACACACTTACATGCACTTACACACACTTACACAAACCTACACGCACTTACACGCACTTACATATACTTACACATACTTACACGTGCTTACCCGCACATACACATACTTACACGCACTTACACACAGTTACATGCACATATACATACTTACACGCACTTACATGCACTTACACGTATTTACACGCACTTATATATACTTACACGCACTTACATGCACTTACACGCACCTACATACACTTGTACAAACTTACATACACTTAGACACACTTACACACACTTACACACACATATACACACTTACACTGACTTACACATACCTACACGCTCTTACACATGCTTACATACACTTACACGCACTTACACATACTGACATGCACTTTCACGTAATTACACGTACTTACGCACATTTACACGTACTTACACGCACGTACATGCAGTTTCACGCACTTACAGGAACGTACACGCACTTACACACACTTACACACACTTACACACACTTACATACACTTACACATACTTACACGCACTTACACGTACGTTCAAGCACTTACATGCACTTACACACACTTACACGCAATTACACGCACTTACACACACTTACACACACTCACACTCACTTACATGCACTTCCATGCACTTATACGCACTTACATGCACTTACACGAACTTGCACATACGTATACAGACTTACACGGTCTTTCACACACTTACATGCACTTAAACACACTTACACACAGTTAATTGCACTTACACACACTTATACGTACTATCACAAACTTATACGCACTTACACACACTTACACGTACATGCACGCAATGACACACGCTTACACGCAGTTACACACACTTACACGTAGTTACACGCACATACATGTACTTACACACACTTACAAGCACTTACACGCACTTACAGGCACTTACACGCACTTATACGCACTTATATACACTTACACGCACTTACGTGCAGTTACATATACTTGTACGTACTTACACGCACTAACACGCACTTACACGTACTTAAACGCAGTTACACACACTTACACACACTTACACGCATTTATACGTACTTACATGCACTTAAACGCAATTACACGCACTATCACGAAATTATACGTACTTACACACAGTCACATGCACTTATACACACTTATGCGCACTTATACGCACTTACACGTTCTTATACGCACTTACACACAGTTACACGCAGTTACATGCACTTACATGCACTTACCCGTACTTACATGCACTTACACATACTTACACGTACTTACATGTACTTATACGCACTTACGGGAATGTACATGCACTTACATGCACTTACATGCACTTACGCACACTTACAGACACTTGCACGCACTTACACACACTCACACGTACTCACACACACTAACACGCACTCACATGCCCTTATATGCACTTACACGCACTTACCCGTACGTTGACGCACTTACACGCACTTACACGCACTTACCCGTGCTTACACGCTGTTACACACACTTACACACATTTACACGTACTTACACGCACTTACACACACTTACACGCACTTACACACACGTACACGCACTTACCCACACTTACACACACTTACACATGCTTACACACACTTACACACACTTACACGCACTTACACGCACTTACACACACTTACACGTACTTACACACACTTACCCACACGTATACACACTTACACGCACTAACACCCAATTACCAGCACTTGCACGCACTTACACGCACTTACATGCACTTACAGGCACTTACACGTACTAACACGCACATACACACACTTACACACACTTACATGCACGTACACACACTTATACGCACTTATGCTTACTTACACACACTCACACACACTAACACACACTTACACGTCCTGACATGAATTACAACAACTTACACCCACTTACACGCACTTACACGTACCTACATACAGTTACCTGCACTTATCCGCACGTACACGCATGTACACAAACGTACCCACACTTACACACACTTACAAGCACTTAGACGTACTTACACACACTTATAGGTACTTACACGCATGTACACGCACTTACATGCACTTACACGCACTTACACGCACCTATACGCACTTACACGCACTCACACGTACTCACACATGCTCACACACACTCACATGCACTTATATGCACTTACACGCACTTACCGGTATGTACACGCACTTACACGCACTTACATGTACTTACCCGTGCTTACACGCTCTTACACGTACTTACATGCACTTACATGCACTTACACACACTTACACGTAGTTACACATACTTAACAACACTTATGCACACTCACACACACTTACACATACTTACACGCACTGACGTGTACTTACACTCTCACACACACACGCACTTAGACACACTTACACGCCCTTACATGTACTTACATGCACTTACACGCACTTACACGTACTTACCCACACTTACCCGCACGTACATACACTTACACGCACTTATCCATACTTACACGTACTTACACGCACTTACACACACTTATGAGCACTTACACGTACTTACACGCACTTACACGCACTTACATGCACTTATACACACTTACACGCACTTACACACACTTACACACACTTCCGCACACTTATACATACTTACAATTACTTACACGTACTTACACGCACTTACACGCACTTATACACACTTATACGCACTTAAAGACACTTACACACACTTACACGCACTTACAGGCTCTTACACGCACTTACACATACTTACACGCACTTGTACACACTTACATGTACTTACATGCACTTATACACGCTTATACACAAGTACACGTACTTACCTACAATTACACGCACTTACATGCACTTACGTGTACTTGCACGCACCTACACGCACTTACACACACTTACACATACGTTCACACACTTACATGTCCTTACACGCACTAACACGCACTTACACACACTTACACGTACTCACACGCACTCACATGCACTCACATGCACTCACACGCACTTACACGCACTAACATGCACTTACCTACACGTACATGCACTTACACACACCTATACACACTTATGCGCACTTACATGCACTTACACACACTTGCACACACTTACACGTACTTACACGCACTTACACGCACTTACATGCACTTACACACACTTATACATACTTACACGCACTTACGCACACTTGCACACACTTACACGTACTTAGAGGCACTTACACGCATTCACACGCACTTACACGCACTTACACGCACTTACCCACACGTTCACAAACTTATACACACTTACCCGCACTTACACGCACTAACACGCACTTAGACGCACTTACACGCACTTATACACACTTACACGCACTTACACGCACTTACACACACTTACACCCACTTACAAGCACTTACATGCACTTACATGCACTTACACGCACTTAGGTGCACACACTCGCACCTACACACACTTTCACGCACTTACATGCACTTACACATACTTACACGCACTTACACATACTCATACACACTTACAAGCACTTACACGTACTTACACACACCTACACATACTTACACACTCTTACACACACTTGCATGCACTTACACGTACTTATCCACACTTGAACACACTTACACGCACGTACGCGCACTTACGCGCACTTACACGCACTTACACGTACCTATACGCACTTAAACGTACTTATACGCACTAATACGCACTTACACGTACTTATACGCACTTACAAGCACTTACACGTACTTACACGCACTTATACGTACTTACGTGTACTTACACGCACTTACACATACTTGCGCGCACTTACGCGCACTTAAGCGCACTAACATACACTTACACGCATTTATACATCCTGACACGTACTTACACGCACTTACACACACGTAGATGCAGGGACACGCACTTACACGCTCTTACACACACTTACACACACACACACACACTTCCACACACTTACACGCACTTACACACACTTAAACGCACTTACATGCACTTACACGCACTTACATGTACTGACACGCACTTACACGTACTTACACACACTTGAACGCACTTACACGTACTTACACGCACTTACACATTCTTACACGCACTTACACACACTTACACGCACTTACACGCACTTACACGTAGTTACACGCAGTTTCACGCAGTTACAAGCAGTTATACGTAGTTACATGTACTTACACGCACTTACACGCACTTACATGTACTTGCACACAGTTATACGTAGTTACATGCACTTACACGCACTTACATACACTTACATGTACGAACACGCACTTACATGCACTTATGCATTCTTACATGCATTTACATGCACATACACAAACTTACACACACCTACACGCATTTACACGTACTTACACGCAGTTACAAGCACTTACAAGCACTTACACGTACTTACACGTACTTACACATACTTACACGTACTTACTGTCGGAATATTGAAGTCAAGACTGGTATTCTCCCTCGGATAATTTGAGTTCTCAATAAAAGGTTCATGGTCAGCACCAAGCCAACACGAACCACCTCGCCAACAGATTTTTGGTCACGGCCAGTGACCTAAAAGGCGAGGCGCCCCTAATAAGCGCGACCATGTTGCAATTGCATCCGGCTAGCGAAGAAGAAGCCATTACGATACCTTTGTCCTGTTCTTTGATATACTACCGAGGATGTTCATTCCCTTGAGTTAACCAGAACAGTTTTGCCCATCCTGTTCCCCCTTGGTTCCGTGGCCTCGCCGCCGTGTCTTCGCTCTGCTTGTCCCTTGCACTTCCTGTCTTCGCCAACTCTCATTGTGTCTATGGTGCTTAGGTCACATTATGACTGTTCCAATGGTGCTTTGATTACATTTTCATTGTGTTTTTTGGTACTTTGGTCACATTATACCTCTTTCAATGGTACTTTGGTCACACATTCACTGTGTCAGTGGTGCCTTGGTCAAGTTATCACTGTTTCAATGGTACTTTGGTCCTACTTTCACTATGTTTGCGGTGCTTAGGTCACATTATCACCGTTTTTGTGGTGCTTTGGTAACACCTTCACTGTGTCTATGGAGCTTAGGTCTCATTATCACTGTTCAATGGTGCTTTCATGACTGTGTATACAATGCTTAAGTCAAGATATCACTGTTTTCAATGGTGCTTTGGGCATCGCTGCATAGTGTATGTGGTGCTTATGTCACAATAATACTATTTCAGTGGTGCTTTGGTCACACTCTGACTTTTTCGATAGTACTTAGGTCACATATTCACGGTTTCAATGGTGCTTTGATAACACTTTCACCGTGTCTATGGTTCTTATGTCATGTTTTCAGTGTGTCCATGGTGCTATAGATACACTATCATAGTTTCATTGGTGTTTTGATCATACTTCCACTATGTCTATGGTGTTTTGGTCACACTTTCGCTATGTCCAAAGTTTTTCTGTCAAACTATCACTGTTTCAATGATTATTTAGTCAGACGTTCACTATGTATATGGTGTTTACGTCATGTATCGCTGTTTGAATGGTGCTTTGGTCACACATTCACTTTCTGTAGTACTTAGGTAACATTATCACTGTTTCAATGGTGCTTTGGTCACACCTGTACTCTGTCTATAGTGCTTTGCTCACAATATCATGGTTTCAATGGTCCTTTGGTCACACTTCCACAGTGTCTGTAGTGCTTCTGTCACATCATCACTGTATTAATGGTGCTTTTGTCACACTTTCACGTTGTCTATAGTTCTATGGTCATTTCATCGCTTTTTGAATGGTGCTTTGGTCACACTTTCACTGTGTCTATAGTACTCATATCACATTATCAATGCTTCAATGGTGCGTAGGTCACACTTTCACTGTGTCCATAGTGCTTAGGTCACATTATCACTTTTGTAATGGTGAGTTGGTCACACACTCATTGTGTGTGTAGTGTTTAGGTCAGATTACCACAATACAAATGGTGTTTTGGTCACACTGTCAATGTGTCTATGGTGCTTAGGTCACGTTATCACTGATTCAATGGTGTTTTGGTCACACTTGTACTATGTGTATTGTACTTAGGTCAGAGTATCATTGTTTCAATTGTGCTTTGATCACATTTTCACTGTGTCTTTAATTATTAGGTCACATTATAAAAGTTTTTGTTCTAGTTTGGTCATACTTTTGCCATGTCTATAGTGCTTTGGTTACATTATCACAGTTTTATTTGTGCTTTGGTAACACTTGCACTGTGTCTATAGTGGTTATGTCACATTATCTCTTTCAATGGTGCTTTGGTCACACTTTCACTGTGTCTGTGGTACTTAAGTCACGTTTTCACTGTTTCAACGATGCTTTGGTCACACGTTCACTGTGATATGGTAATTTGGTCACATTATCACTGTTTCAATGGTGCTTTGATCACACGCATATTGTTTCTATGTTGCTTAAATCACATCATCACTGTTTGAATGGTGTTTTGGTCATGTATTCACTGTGCTCATGGTGCTTTGGTCACATTATCAGTTTCGATTGAGCGTTAGTCACACCTTCACTATGTCTTTGGTGCTTTGGTAACACTGTTAATGTTTCAATGGTGCTTTGGGCATGCGTTAATGTTCCTATGGTGCTTTGGTCACATTGTCATTGTTTCAATGGTACTTTGGTCACACTCTAACTGTGTATATGGTCCTTATGTCATATTATCAATGTTTCAATGGCGCTTTGGTCACAATGTCACTGTGTCTATGGTCCTCATGTCACAGTATTACTCTTTCATTGGTGTTTTGGTCGGATTTTTGCTTTTTCTATGGTGTTTATGTCATGTTTGTACTATTTCAATGGCTCTTTGACCACGTTTTTACTGTGTCTATGGTGGTTTGGTCACATTGTCACTGTTTTAATGGTGCTCTAATGACACTTTCACTGTGTTATGATCCACATGTCATGATAACACTGTTTCAATTGTACTTTGGTTACACGTTTACTTTTTCTATGGTGCTTACGATACATTGTTGCTGTTGAATGGCCGTTTGGGCACACTTTCACTGAGTCTTTTGTGCTTAGGTCATGTTATCACTGTTTCCTTGGTGCTTTAGTCACAATTTTACATGTCTATTATGCTCTGGTCACATTATCACTATTTCAAAGGGATTTGGTCACACTCTGACTTTGTCATTATTGCTTAGGTCACATTATCACTATTTAAATGGTGCTTTGAATACACCTTTGCCGTGTCTATGGTGTTTTGGTCACGTAACCACTGTTTCATTGGTGCGTTGGTCCCATTTCCACCGTGTCTATGGTACTTTAGTCTCATTACTAAGGGTGCACACCAGGTAAGATTCCCGGATCTCAGGTTGGATCCTGATCCTTGGTTCCGGATCCTAGGATGGATTTGGATCCTCGGATCCAAGAAAAGATCCACGGATCCTATGGATCCCCGAATCTTTTCCGGATCCTATAGGCTGAGCAAGGATAATGCATTACATTTTGTACTCCTAACCCCGTTTTCCCTTCTTTCTTATGTGGTTAAAAGATCCCCGAATCCCAGATCAAATATTGATCAAGGATCCGGATCCCCGGATCCGGATCCGGATCCGGATTCCTGGATAAGATCCCCGGATCCTAGGATTTGGTGTGCAGCCTTACTCATTATCCCGGTTTCAATGGTTCTCTAGTAACACCTTAAATGTGTCTATCGTGCTTTGGTCACATTATTACTGTTTCAATGGTGTGTTGGTCCCACTTCCACTGCGTCTTTCGTTCGTTGGTCACACTCTCACTACTTCAATGATGCTTTGGTCTCACTTTCACTGTATATATAGTGCTTAGGTCATGTTATCATTCTTTATGGTGCTTTGGTCACACTTTTATGTGTCCATGGTGCTCTAGTCACGGTCACAATGTTTTCATGGTGCCTTTGTCAAACGTTCACTGTATATATGGTGTTTAGGTCGCATTATCAATGTTTCAATGGTGCTTGGGTCACACCTTCACAATGGCTATGGCACTTTGGTGACCAAATCACTGTTTACATGGTGCTTTGGTTGCACTTTCACTATGTCTATGATGAGTATTTCATGTTATCACTGTTTCATTGGTGCCTCTCTCACACCTTCACTTCGTGTATGGTACTTTGGTCACATAATTACTATTTTAATGGTACTTTGGTCACACTTTCACTGTGTCTATGGTGCATTGGTCACATTATCATTGTTTTGATGGTGTTTGGTCACAGTGTCACGTTGTCTACGGTCATTAGGTCACATTATCATGGTTTCAATGGTACTTTGGTCACAGCATCACCGTGTCTACTGTGCCTCGTGCCTTGCGCCTTGCACCTTGCGCCTTCCCCCTTGCCCCTTGTGCCTTGCCCCTTGCGCTTTGTGCCTTGCGCCTTGCGCCTTGCGCCTTGCGCCTTGCGCCTTGCGCCTTGAGCCTTGCGCCTTGCGCCTTGCGCCATGCGCCTTGCGCCTTGCGCCTTGGGCATTGCGCCTTGGGCATTGCGCCTCGTGTGCCTTGTGCCTCGTGCCTCGTGCCTTGTGCCTCGTGCTGTGCGCCTTGCGCCTTGCGCCTTGCGCCTTGCACCTTGCGCCTTGCACCTTGCGCATTGAGCATTGCGCCTTGGGCCTTGCGTCTTGCGCCTTGCACCTCTTGTGCCTTGTGGCTCGTGCCTCATGCCTTGTGAATTGTGCCTCGTGCCTCGTGCCTTGTGCCTCGTGCCTCGTGCCTCGTGCCTCGTGCCTCATGCATTGTGCCTCATTCCTCGCGCCTTGCGCCTTGCGCCTTGCGCCTTGTGCCTTGCGCCTTGCGCCTTGCGCCTTCCCCCTTGCCCCTTGCGCCTTCGCCTTGCGCCTTGTGGCTTGCGCCATGCCCCTTGCTCCTTGCGCCTTGCGCCTTGCGCCTTGGGCATTGCTCCTTGCGCCTTGTGCCTCTTGTGGCTCATGCCTCGCGCCTCGTTCCTCGTGCCTCGTGCCTCGTTCCGTGTGCCTCGTGCCTCATGCCTTGCGCCTTGCACCTTGCGCCTTGCGCCTTCCCCCTTGCCCCTTGCGCCTTGCACCTGCGCCTTGCGCCTTGCGCCTTGTGCCTTGTGCCTTGCGCCTTGCGCCTTGTGCCTTGTGCCTTGTGCCTTGCACCTTGTTCCTTACGCCTTGTGATTTGTGCCTTGTGCCTTGTGCCTCGTGCCTCACGCCTTGCGCCTTGCGCCTTGTGCCTTGCGCCTTTTTGCCTTGGGCACTGGGCCTTGGGCCTTGGGCCTTGGGCCTTAGGCCTTAGGCCTTGGGCCTTGTGCCTCATGCCTTGCGCCTTGCGCCTTGCGCTTTGCGCCTTGCGCCTTGCGCCTTGCGCCTTGCGCATTGCGGCCTTGCTCCTTGCGCCTTGCGCCTTGCGCCTTGCACCTTGCGCCTTGCGCCTGGCGCCTTACGCCTTGCGCAAAGCGCCTTCCGCCTTGTGCCTTGCGCCTTGTGCCTTGCGCCTTGCGCCTTGCGCCTTGCGCCTTGCGCCTTGCGCCTTGCACCTTGCGCCTTGAGCATTGCGCCTTGGGCATTGCGCCTTGCGCCTTGCGCCTTGCGCCTCTTGTGCCTTGACCTTCCTACCTTGTGCCTTGTACCTTGTGCCTCGTGCCTCGTGCCTCGTGCCTCGTGCCTCGTGCCTCGTGCCTCGTGCCTTGTGCCTTGTGCCTCGTGGCTCATGCCTTGTGCCTCCTGCCTCATGCCTTGTGCCTCATGCCTCGTGCCTTGCGCCTTGCGCCTTCCGCCTTGCGCCTTGCGCCTTGCGCCTTGCGCCTTGGGCATCACGCCCTGGGAATTGCGCCTTGCGCCTTGCGCCCCTTGTTCCTCGTCCCTCGTGCCTCGTGCCTTGCGCCTTGTGCCTCGTGCCTCGTGCCTCAAGCCTCGTGCCTTGCGCCTCGTGCCTCGCGCCTCGTGCCTCGTGCCTTGTGCCTTGTGCCTCGTGGCTCATGCCTTGTGCCTCCTGCCTCGTGCCTTGTGCCTCATGCCTTGTGCCTTGCGCCTTGCGCCTTCCGCCTTGCGCCTTGCGCCTTGCGCCTTGCGCCTTGGGCATCACGCCCTGGGAATTGCGCCTTGCGCCTTGCGCCCCTTGTTCCTCGTCCCTCGTGCCTCGTGCCTTGCGCCTTGTGCCTCGTGCCTCGTGCCGCGTGCCTCATGCCTGGTGCCTCGTGCCTTGTGCCTTGCGCCTTGCGCCTTCCCCCTTACCCCTTGCGCCTTGCACCTTGTGCCTTGCGCCTTATGCCTTGCGCCTGACACCTTGCCCCTTGCGCCTTGCGCATTGCGCCTTGTGCCTTTTGCATTGGGCCTTGTGCCTTGGGCATTGCGCCTTGCACCTTGCGCCTTGCGCCTTGCACCTTGCGCCTTGCGGCTAGCGCCTTGCGCCTTGCGCCTTGCGCCTTGCGCCTTGAGCCTTGCGCATTGCGCCGTGCGCCTTGCGCCTTCCGCCTTGCACCTTGGACATTGTGCCTTGGGCATTGCGCCGTGTGCCTCATGCCTCGTGCCGCGTGCCTCGTGCCTCGTGCCGTGCGCCTTGCGCCTTGCGCCTTGCGCCTTGCGCCTTGCGCCTTGTGCCTTGCGCCTTGCACCTTGGGCATTGCGCATAGGGCCTTGCGCCTTGCGCCTTGCGCCTCTTGTGCTTCTTGGCTCATGCCTCATGCCTCGTGCCTCGTGCCTCGTGCCTCGTGCCTCGTGCCTCATGCCTTGTGCCTCGTGCCTTGTGCCTTGTGCCTCGTGCCTTGTGCCTTGTGCCTCGTGCCTTGCGCCTTGCGCCTTGTGCCTTGCGCCTTGCGCCTTGGGCCTTGCGCCTTCCCCCTTACCCCTTGCGCTTTGCGCCTTGCGCCGTGCGCCTTGCGCCTTGTGCCTTGCGCCTTGCGCCTTGCGCCTTGGGCATTGCGCCTTGCGCCTTGCGCCTCTTGTGGCTCGTGCCTCGTGCCTCGTTCCTCGTGCCTCGTGCCTCATGCCTCGTGCCTCATGCCTTGCTCATTGCGCCTTGCGCCTTGCGCCTCCCCCCTTGCCCCTTGCGCCTTGCACCTGCGTCTTGTGCCTTGCGCCTTGTGCCTTGTGCCTTGCGCCTTGCGCCTTCTGCCTTGTGCCTTGTGCCTTGCGCCTTGTGCCTTGCGCATTGTGCCTTGTGCCTTGTGCCTTGTGCCTCGTGCCTCACGCCTTGCGCCTTGCGCCTTGCGCTTTGCGCCTTGCGCCTTTTTGCCTAGGGCCTTGGGCCTTGGGCCTTGGGCCTTGGTCCTTGGGCCGTGGGCCTTGGGCCTTGGGCCTTGGGCCTTGGGCCTTGGGCCTTGGGCCTTGGGCCTTGGGCCTTGGGGCTCGGGCCTTGGGCCTTGGGCCTTGGGCCTTGGGCCTTGGGCCTTGCGCCTTGCACATTGCTCCTTGCGCCCTGCGCCTTGACCCTGCGCCTTGCGCCTTGCGCCTTGCGCCCTACGGCCTTGCTCCTTGCGCATTGCGCCTTGCGCCTTGCGCCTGGCGCCTTGCGCCTTGCGCCTTCCGCCTTGCGCCTTACACCTTGTGCCTTGCGCCTTGCACCTTGCGCCTTGCGCCTTGCGCCTTGGGCACTACGCCTTGGGCATTGCGCCTTGCGCCTTGGGCATTGCGCCTCTTGTGCCTCGACCCTCGTGCCTTGTGCCTCGTGTCTCGTGCCTCGTGCCTCGTGCCTCGTGCCTCGTGCCTCTTGCCTCGTGCCTTGTGCCTCATGCCTTGTGCCTCGTGCCTCATTCCTTGTGCCTCGTGCCTCGTGCCTTGCGCCTCTGGCCTTCCGCCTTGCGTCTTGCGCCTTGCGCCTTGGGCATTGCGCCTTGGGCATTGCACCTTGCGCCTTGCGCCTCTTGTGCCTCGTGCCTCGTGCCTTGCGCCTCTGGCCTTCCGCCTTGCGTCTTGCGCCTTGCGCCTTGGGCATTGCGCCTTGGGCATTGCACCTTGCGCCTTGCGCCTCTTGTGCCTCGTGCCTCGTGCCTCGTGCCCCGTGCATCGTGCATCATGCCTCCTAACTTGTGCCTCGTGCCTCGTGCCTGGTGCCTTGCGCCTTGCGCCTTGCGCCTTGCGCCTTTCCCCTTGCCTGTTGCGCCTTGCACCTGTGCCTTGCGCCTTGCGCCTTGCTCCTTGCGCCTTGCGCCTTGTGCCTTGTGCCTTACGCCTTGTGCCTTGTGCCTTGTGCCTTGTGCCTTGCGCCTTGTGCCTTGTGCCTTTAGCCTCGTGCCTCCTGCCTTGCGCCTTGCGCCTTGCACTTAGCGCCTTGTAGCCTTGGGCCTTGGGCCTTGGGCCTTGGGCCTTGGGCCTTGGGCATTGGGCCTTCGGCCCTGGGCCCTGGGCCCTTGGCCCTGGGCCCTGGGCCCTGGTTCCTGGGCCATGGGCCCTAGGCCCTGGGCCCTGGGCCCTGGGCCTTGGGCCTTGGGCCCTGGGCCTTGGGCCTTCGGTCTCGCACCTTGGGCCTTGCGCCTTGCGCCTTGCGCCCTGCGCTCTGCACCTTGCGCCTTGCGCCTTGCACCTTGCGACTTGCGCCCTGCGCCTTGCGCCTCTTGTGCCTCGTGCCTTGTGCCTTGTGCCTCGTACCTCGTGCCGCCTGCATTGTGCCTTGTGCCTCGTGCCTCGTACCTCGTACCTCGTGCCTCGTGCCTCGTGCCTCGTGCCTCGTGCCTCATACCTCGTGCCTTGTGCCTCGTGCCTCCTGCCTCGTGGTTCGGGCCTCGTGCCTCGTGCCTTGTGTCTCATGCCTTGTGCCTCGTGCCTCGTGCCTTGTGCCTCATGCCTCAGGCCTCGTGCCTTGCGCCTTGCGCCGTGCACCTTGCGCCTTGCGCCTTCCCCCTTGCCCCTTGCGCCTTGCGCCTTGCGCCTTGCGCCTTGCTCCTTGCGCCTTGCGCCTTGCGCTTTGCGCCTTGCGCCTTGCGCCTTGCGCCTTGTGCCTTGGGCATTGTGCCTTGGGCATTGCGCCTTGCGCCTTGTGCCCCTTGTGCCTCGTGCCTCGTGCCTCGTGCCTTGTGCCTCTTGCCTCATGCCTCATGTGTCGTGCCTCGTGCCTTGCGCCTTGCGCCTTGCACCTTGCGCCTTGCGTCTTGCGTCTTGCGCCTTGCGCCTTGCCCCTTGCGCCTTGCGCCTTGCGCCTTGGGCATTGCGCCTTGGGCATTGCGCCTTGTGCCTTGCGCCTTTTGCCTCTTGTGCCCCGTCCCTCGTGCCTCGTCTGTCGTGCCTTGTGCCTCCTGCCTCGTGCCTCCTGCCTCGTGCCTCGTGCCTCGTGCATCGTGCCCCATGCCTCGTGTCTCGTGCCTCATGCCTCGTGCCTCGTGCCTCATGCCTCGTGCCTCATGACTCGTGCCTCGTGCCTCGTGCCTCGTGCCTCGTGCCTCCTGCCTCGTGCCTCGTGCCTCGTGCATCGTGCCCCATGCCTCGTGTCTCGTGCCTCATGCCTCGTGCCTCGTGCCTCATGCATCGTGCCTCATGCCTCGTGCCTCGTGCCTCGTGCCTCATGCCTTGTGCCTTGAGCCTTGCGCCTTGCGCCTTCCCCTTGCGCCATGCGCCTTGTGCCTTGCGCCTTGCACCTTGTGCATTGCGCCTTGCGCCTTGGGCCTCGCGCCCCGCGCCTTGCGCCATGCGCGTTGCACCTTGCACCTTGCGCCTTGGGCATTGTGCCTTGGGCATTGCTTCTTGGGCATCGCGCCTTGCGCCTCTTGTACTTCGTGCCTGGTGCCTGGTGCCTGGTGCCTCGTGTCTCTTGCCTCGTGCCTTGTGCCTCGTGCCTCGTGCCTCGTGCCTTGTGCCTCATGCCTCGTGCCTCGTGCCTCGTGGCTTGTACCTTGCGCCTTGCGCTTTTTGCATTGCGCCTTGCGCTTTGCGCATTGCGCATTGCGCCTTGCGCCTTCTCTCTTGCCCCTTGCGCCTTGCGCGTTGCGCGTTGCGCCTTGCGCCTTGCGCCTTGCGCCTTCTGCCTTGCCCCTTGGGCATTGCGCCTTGGGCATTGCGCCTTGGGCATTGCGCCTTGCGCCTCTTGTACCTCGTGCCTCGTGCCTCGTGCCTCATGGCTTGTGCCTCGTGCCTTGCGCCTTGCGCCTTACGCCTTCCCCCTTGCCCCTTGCGCCTTGCACCTGCGCCTTGCGCCTTGCTCCTTGCGCCTTGCGCCTTGCGCTTTGGGCATTGCGCCTTGAGCATTGCGCCTTGGGCAGTGTGCCTTGCGCCCTTTGTACCTCGTGTCTTGTGCCTCGTGCCTCGTGCCTCGTGCCTTGTGCCACATGCCTTGTGCCTTGCGCCTTGCACCTTGCGCTTTGCGCCTTCCCCCTTGCCCCTTGCGCCTTGCACCTGCGCCTTGTACCTTGCGCCTTGCGCCTTGCCCCCTGGGCATTGCGCCTTGAGCATTGCACATTCGGCATTGCGCCTTGCGCCTCTTGTACCTCATGCCTCGTGCCTCGTGCCTCGTGCCTCAAGCTTTGTGCCTTACGCCTTGCGCCTTCCCCGTTGCCCCTTGTGCCTTGCACCTGCGCCTTGCGCCTTGCGCGTTGCAGCTTGCGCCTTGCACCTTGCGCCTTGTGCCTTGTGGCTTGCGCCTTGTGCCTTGTGCCTTGTGCCTTGTGCCTTGTGCCTTGCGCCTTGTGCCTTGCGCCTTGTGCCTTGTGCCTTGTGCCTTGTGCCTCGTGCCGCGCGCCTTGTGCCTTGCGACTTGCGCATTGCGCCTTGCGCCTTGCGCCTTGTTGCCTTGTGCCTTGTGCCTTGGGGCTTGGGCCTTGGGCCTTGTGCCTTTGGCCTCGGGCCTTGGGTGTTGGGCCTTGGGCCTTGGGCCTTGGGCCTTGGGCCTTGGGCCTTGGGCCTTGGGCATTGGGCATTGGGCCTTGGGCCTTGGACCTTGTGCGTTTGGCCTTGTGCCTTTGGCCTTGTGCCTTGGGCTTGGGCATTGGGCCTTGGGCCTTGGGCCTTGGGCCGTGGGCCTTGGGCATTGCGGCTTCCACCTTGCGCCTTGGGCATTGCGCCTTGGGCCTTGCGCTTTGCTCCTTGCACCTTGTGCCTTGGGCATTGCGCTTTGGGCATTGCGCCTTGCGCCTTGCGCCTTTTGTTCCTCGTCCCTCATGCCTCGTGCCTCGTGCGTGGTACCTCGTGCCTCCTGCCTCATGCCTTGTGCCTCGTGCCTCGTGCCTTGCGCCTTGCGCCTTCCCCCTTGCCCCATACCCCTTGCGACTTGCGCCTTGCGCCTTGCGCCTTACCCCTTGCGCCTTTCGCCTTGCGCCTTGTGCCTTTCCCCTTGCGCCTTGCACCTTGGGCATTGCGCCTTGCGCCTTGCGCCTCTTGTGCCTCGTGCCTCGTGCCATGTGCCTCGTGCCCCGTGCCTCGTGCCTTGTGCGTCATGCCTCGTGCCTCCTGCCCCGTGCCTCGTGCGTTGTGCCTCGTGCCTCGTGCCTTGTGCCTTGCGCCTTGCGCCTTGCGCCTTCCCCCTTGCCCCTTGCGCCTTGCCACTTGCGCCTTGTGCCTTGCGCTTTGCGCCTTGCGCCTCTTGTGGCTCATGCCTCGTGCCTTGTTCCTCGTGCCTCGTGCCTCGTGCCTCATGCCTCATGCCTTGCGCCTTGCGCCTTGCGCCTTGCGCCTTGTGCCTTGTGCCTTGCACCTTGCGCCTTGTGCCTTGTGCCTCATGCCTTGCGCCTTGTGCCTTGTGCCTTGTGCCTTGTGCCTCGTGCCTCACCTCTTGCGCCTTGCGCCTTGCGCCTTGTTGCCTTGGGCCTTGGGCCTTGGCCCATGAGGCTTTGGCCTTTGGCCTTGAGCCTTGGGCCTTGGGCCTTGGGCCTTGGGCGTTGGGCCTTTGGCCTTGGGCCTTGAGCCTTGGGCCTTGGGCCTTGCGTCTTGGGCCTTGGGCCCTGGGCCTTGGGCCTTGGGCCTTGGGCCTTGGGCCTTGGGCCTTGGGCCTTGGGCCTTGGGC